>SCDT01002582.1:0-12320 GCA_004143765.1 Drosophila melanica | reverse complement strand
ATGTGCATTAGATATCCTACGAAAAGGATTATGCTAATAAAACAACTTTATATGTGACCTTCTGTTGCACTGCTATTTTTATGAACACAGCTGTATATTGCTTTTATTTGGTACCATATTTGATGCAATACGCCTAATAGTTTTAACTTTATTATATTACATGCATTGCATACTTTAAGCTGTGTGCTACAGTATAAGCCAAATAAGTGCAAATGAATAAGACTAAGTTTTATATTTTTTAGCAATTGGCAATGAAGCGTTTATTCTCAATGGCAATTCAAATTTACGTTTGTCGCGGGAAATGCATTATAAGAAGGTGCACGGCTTTGCAATGAGCCACGAGTGTAGGCTTACACGGCTGTTATTACTTTACGCTGAAAATGAGTTCTCTTTGTTTAGATATGATACCACTAAAAAACAAGTTTTTAAATTAACTTACGAAGGCGCAACAAAAGATTGGATTAATGCAGCCACATTTTTAAAGGACGAGAAAAGCTATCAATTTGTTTTGCACACGGCTCACAGTGCGCTTCTGCGTTTACAATATTATGATGCAAAAAATAATTGCGGAAAGTGCAATATATTAGAATTAGCTTGTTGTACCGACTATTCAATGATCTACCACACGACCTTACATGGAAACTGTTTTAATAAGCTTATTATGATGAGCGGTAATGGATGCGGAGAAATACTTATTTGGCAGACAAATTCTCCAATTATTGTTAATACAATTACACGTTTAAAAATGTACCAACCACTTATGCGTATTAAAGCGCATAATGGTGTTATATTTTCTATTGACTTCAACTTAACAGCACGGTTGTTGGTAACTACATCCGACGACCGTTCTTTGAAGTTTTGGCACCTAGAGAGTGTATCTAGTCCAGATTGGAAATGGGATGCGGTGTCGTTGAAGCCCTTGTTTAGCTGCTTTGGGCATACTGCGCGAGTTATGTGTGCTATTATTGTGGAGTATGGTAAGAGTTTTACCATATAATAAAAATCTGAATAATAAATGTAGAGGAAATTTTGTTTTAGATAACCAAATTTTTGTTATAAGCGGTGGTGAGGATTCATATATATGCGTCTGGAGTCAATCAGGTGATATGTTATTCAAACGGCGTCAACAGTTTGGAGCACCGATATGGCGCCTGGGTTTCGACCGTGCAACTGCTACTTTGTATACCACAGGCTCAACGGGAAACGTACTTGCTTATAACCTGAAAAATATTTTAAGTCGAAGCGAAATCCATTCAACCCGACTAATACAATTAGACTCATCCACCGAATTTATAAAAAAAATTAAATATCTCAATAGCACTACAATTATTGCCCTAAGCAATAAAAACAACTTATTTTGCATGAAATTTTCCGAATCACACAAGCAAATTTGGAAAGCAATTTCCGACTTCCCCGCATATAAGTGCACAGTCTTAGCTGTGTACAATGGAATAATTGCCACTTGTGGATATCAGCGTGTCACACTTATAAATTATAATATCGATACTAACCAGTTTGAGAGACTCTATGATGGCGCACAGCTTGAAGGTCTCATTCAGTCGTTTCACTTTCTTAGCAAAGAGCGCTTTTTAATATCCGATGAATATGGTAATTGTCTTATTCTAAAAGGACTAAATATGGATGTGGAAGGAAGTATGAAAATAAAAAATTGTCGTGAACCCTGGATTACTGCAGCACTACTTGTGTCGTCAAACAGAATATTGTTAAGCAGTCGTAATGGGCATGTAATGCTTTACACACGTGAGGGCTCTGAACATTTACAATTAAAGAATACACTTAAACGCTTGCACGGCAGCATGGGATGCACTATTCTTCAATTATTGAAGACTGATGCTAAATATGCATATATATTTAGTGCTGGACACGAACCCGTTCTAAAACTTTTACGTTTAAATCTTAACAAAAATCAGTTAACTATTTTGCAACGTCTCTGTGTGCCCTTAGCTTGGATAGAAGCATCACCGAAATTAGATGTATTGATTGGCTTTAATGATAATCATCTTGTGGCTTGGTCTCATGAAAACGACGTGCTCTTACAATTACAATGTGGAGGAGGGCGCCGGTGCTGGGATTATCAATTTTGCAGTGGAATACTTGACATAATATATGTTAAGCAAAAGCATGTGTTTCACCACCGTGAGTTACTTAATAATAAGTTGCCTGGATATTTTTGCCATGCTTTGCGAAATAAATGGCACACACGAAGTTGTAACATCATTGAATTAATTCCGCTGCAAAACGATGCGCAGCCATATATTGTATCAGCCGGTGATGATAATATCATAAAAATTCATCAGCTTATCGGTCAGTCGTTTAATCTATGTGCTGAGTTGCATACACACATTTCAAGTGTTCGACACCTGGTATCACATCCTTTAAAATCTAAAAAATTTTCAAACTCTTGGGTTATCTTCTCAGTGGGAGGTCGGGCGCAATTATGTATCAATCGACTTGACCCAAATGGCCCAGTCGTTAGTGAACTATGTTCGCATACATTACGATCTAATTGCGGCGGCAAAACCGCGTTACTTGATGCCCGATTAATGCAAATTCACGTATTACAACATACTGAAACTGAAGACTTTTCCCTTTTTGTTGCCAGCGCTGATGGAAAAATTCGTTTGCTCCAGTGGCTGCCTGAAAAACCTTCACAGCTACATTTACTTTGTTTAATTGATCTTAAACGATGCCCACTTCAGTTGAAATTTTTAAAAAATCTAAATTTATTGTTAATCACAACCACAAACGGTATGCTTTATGGTTACGACCAGACTCTTCGTTATATGCGATTTCAGATTCAGTTGCACGATGCCGGAATTAATGCTTTTGATGCGCTAGACGATGGTTCTTTTTTACACATTTTGTCCGGCGGCGACGATGAAACCATAAGGTACACCAAAATCCAAGTGGCCGACATGAGTGTTCAAAAGAGAGCGGAATTCATGGGATTACATAACGCTCAGGTTAATGCATTGACTCTTCATTCATTTAAAGGTGTCGGCCAAGCCACTAAAATTTGTGCCTATACGTGTAGTTTGGACAAACAAATATATATGATAAATTTATCGACATTACGTTGCTCTCGTACCGGTTACACATGTTTATCCGATATCAAAGGAATGCTTTTAGAAAAAAATGTACGTTTATATATTTACGGTTGTGGACTACAAGTAATTGCGCTGGACAAATAATAATTAACTATACATTGTAATAAATACTACCTCTTGTTTATACGAAATAAGCATTTTAATTTATACGTGTAAGGAATGTTGCATTCCGGGTCCGAAGCGCACCAGTTCAAACACCCAAATGTACGTACTTGTAATCAAAGACAATATAAATACTAAGGTTAGTAATGCAGTAATGCCTTTTTAAAATTGGAGAACGAAAACGGTGTCGCGGTCTCACAACTTGAAGAACTTGAAATATAATGCGCTCTCAGTTCGGCTTAGTGATTGCCATCAGGGCATACATACATATACTTCGGTATGTACAAAGGCAATTTCTAGTTTGGCTTTCGCTCTTTTAACGCCGCACCAGCCGAGTGGCTTTTTCCTCTCGAAAAGGCACACGATTCAATACCAAAGTCGTTCCGCCTCTGATGCTCTCACGAGCAACGAAATCAGTCCCAAGTTGCCTTCAGCAAAGCTGGCCGATGCCAGTGCACGCTGGAATGCTGGGTCGTTCATTCAGTGGCATCTCATACGTTTGTATGGGTGATTTTTACAGGCATAAGTACACTACAACAGTGGTGCATAAGTTTTGTTTTCTTACAGTATATAATTTATATTATACATATATGTATTATAAACTTTTGAAAACCTTTCAAATATATATTTAGATTTTTTCGCCACTGCACGACAGTTAAAATTTATGTGTTAATTTGTACTGCATTGGCTTTGGTTGCCGAAATTTTTTTAATTTTTTTATACTCGTTCACGAAGTGAAACTAGTATATTGGGTTTGTGCAATGTCCGTCATGCTGTCCGTCCGGATGAACGCTATTTTTTTCGGCGCTATTGAAGATAGAGACTTGAAACTTTGGATATATACTTGTAGTTATCCTCTTCAGACAAAGTGTTAAGATTTTTGTGCCACGCCCACTGGAAGGCTGGCAATACGATAACATTTCGATACACCTTAAATCGCAAATCGATAAAAAGTAATTATCCACAATTTTAAAGATACAACCATACATTTGGCCATGCCCCTTCCCGCCCCCGTAATAACAAAAACCGTTGTATCTGTCGCACAAATAGAGAAAACATGTATATGTCTCTCAAAATTTAGGATAGAGCCACCAAACTTGGTTTGTAGATAGCTGTTGACTTTCGCAAAAGATTGTATCCTTGATATCCCATCCACGCCCACTAGAACGCCCCCCAGCACCCCCGCCCTAAAAGTTTGGAAATGCCTATGTCTCCCACAGCTTTTAAGCTGGAGTCATCAAATTTGGGGTATATATTACTGGGAAGCTCCCCCAGAATTTACAGAAAAATATTTGCGGCCAGTACCCCCCACTCCCTCACCCGCCCCCAAAAACGGCGAATATATATGTATATATCTCAAACTGGAAGGTAGATAACTGGTCAGCTCCTTTGAAGATTGGTAAAAAAAAATCCCAGGCACGCCCGTTTCCGCCCAGACAAACCGCGAAAATGTATATCTCCTACAGTTTTAAAGCCAGAGGCACCAAATTTAATATGTTAATAGCTGCTGACCTCCCCCAAAGATAGCACACTTGACGCCCTAAACGCCCTCGCTCCGCCGTAAATGCCTATATCTGCCACAGCTTTTAAGCTAGAGTTACCATATTTGGTGGGTAGATAACTGGTCACAACTATAAAGAGCGGTACAAAATTTCGCCGACGGCCAACCCCCTTTGTAGCGCAGCCGTTCCTGATTCCTAATATGGCGGATACTGCAGGTTTTTTCTTCAGTGCCTCGCAGTTGGCGTGTTAAAGTAGATCTTGTTCTAGCAGATAGGTCCCAGAGATTCGTTGGCCGATCCCGTTACTATCTACAGCGTTTATGGTTGCGTCATTAATAATAATTATACCTTCGTCGATTACAGTAACCGAGTCCAAGTGGCCCGGTCGAGTGTTGCGTTTTGCCCGCGCTGTATTTGCTGACAGCGAAGGTCTTCGTAACACACTCAGTCACCGTATTGCCGTCCTCGAAATTTTAAATTCGGCTATCATACTGGACTGGATAAACTTTTACTTTTTTGGTCTTGGGAATTTAATAAGAAAATACAATACATTTTCGTTATATGTGCTGACACAACTTCAAAAAAATATCTGCTATATTGGCATTCGTGAGATGTTCAATTGTTATTTCATTAACATCAATAGGACTGATCAAGTTAATTTTTAGCAAAGTTATTTCGAGTATTATTGACTGTGTATTTAGTGTATTTAGACTACGAGCATGACGATGATGGATCTTTATTGCTGCCAGGAATGTTTGTAAGGTCCATTCTGTCTGTCGCACCATGTCACGTTAGTTGTATGTCCTAAATAACCGTATTCGTCCCAGATTATCACATCACCGCCTATTATAGGTATGTAGTTCCAGTGTGAGTAATCGGTAAGTTGCAAGTTTTCAAGTATCAAAAACAAATATAGAATTCGTTAGAAGTACTTTTGTGGGTAATAACTGCCATTACCTTAAATATAAAATAATACGTTTGAAAAGAGGTGTTGCTTACTTAATGCTGTCCTTATGGACTGCGCTCCCCCAAATGTGAACTGTAGTGCCCAGATCAGCCTCTATAACATCTTCTTAGCATATCGGCATAAATTTATTTCCAAGTTGCTTGTTTATTTATAACCAAACTTTGTCGCAAACCTGTTATTCTTTATTATTTTTGTCCGAGTTTGTTGGTCTTAACTTCTTCCCTGAGCTTTTGGATTTTTGTCTTTGTTATAGTTTTCAAAATCTATTGGGGTTGCATAAATACTTTAATTGGTTTTTATTTGATACTGAATGTATTGTTCAATTGTATAGCTTGCGTAGAATAAGGTCTATGGTTACGTGAATCTTCCTATCGATTTTCATGCATCGTGCGATTTATGTGAGAGTGCTATGACTTGCCGCCCATTTGAGGTGCTGTGAAAATGAGGTTTCAGTTGAGTGACTTTTCGATAAAAAATTTATCGATGCATGTCTGAAAAATCCTTCAAAACATATAGATATGGAGAATTTCACGGTTTTATTATGGTATAGGAGTTTTCCCTAATACCTTTTTTGGGTGGCGTTTGTATTTTTCATGGAGCAAGTTTTGCAATTTGCAGCTATTTCTGATGCTAAATTGCTAAATGGCTTAATAAAAAGTAGGCTATTTTGTTGAATTGTCATGATCTCTTTCTGCTCAGTTGTATTGTTAACATCAATTACAAGATATTTTATATTCTTAAATGTGGCTGGTGGAAAGGGTTAAACTTATTTATGTTGAATGAGCGCGAATATTCGAATTTCGCAGAATATCGAATTTAACATATCTGCTTTAACTATAACTTGTAGTGTTTGTAAAAGAGACTCGTGGTCGTATTTTATTTTTAAAGAGTACGCCAGTTTTTAAGGATGGATAATATTATTTTTCAATTACTATTTGCTTCCTTAAACAGTTACAAGGCTTGTCTGTTGTATCATTCGTATAAGTGAGGGATTCCTCACTTTGAAAAGTGGCGACATGTGTGTTGCATTCGTCCACAAACGCTTTCCACCTTTATAGCCTAGGGTTGTGGTTTTTGCTCGGACAGTAAAAACATTCAATTTTTTGCCACCGTACAGGTAATTTCGTAAATTTTGCAACGCTCATATAACTGCGAGGAGTTCTCTCTCGTTATTATTTTAAAAACCTAGATTTTTCTTGAGACTCCCAAGCCTGCTTCACACAATGGTTTTGTAAGTTCTCTAACATGGTTCTCTTTACTCGTGGAAAATATTATTACATCGTCGAAGTAAACATAATAAATTTTTTCGATTTGTTTCAGCAGGACATTATCCCGTTGGAATATGCTGAGGGCGTTTTTAAGCCCAAAGGGAAGTCAGCAAAATTCATACTTTCCATATTTAAATAATAAAGTAGTAATTTCTCGGTCTTTCTCAGTTTTATTTGGTGGAAACCTGTTTTTATGTCTAGAGTCGTCAAATACTGAGCTTTCCCTATGTTGGACAATATTGTTGTAAAAGAAAGTATAGGGCATTAGTCGTCAATAGTCTGCTGGTTTAGTTTTCGAAAATCTATTACCAAACTTTTCGTCTTGTGTTTTAACTCGTTGAAACGTTTTTTGTCGTCTGCCCATACTGGGCTGTCCTGCCTTAATATGCCTTCTGTCAGAAGTTGTGCTTCCTCTGCATTAACAAAATCTTCAACGCCCATTGAGTAAGGGTAATGTTTTGAATAGACGAGCGCCCCATTAGTTCGGATTAACCTCCATACGAACTAATGGGGCGCTCGTCTAATATTATAAGGCAGGGACTCTTTTGGTCCGCAAAGGCCTTTAACTATGTTTGATAATTTTGTTAGAATTTTCCCTTACAATGTGCGGTACGTCCACGTCGTCGATGTTTATGAAATTCACATGTTGACACTTAATTAATATTTCAAAAGTTTTCAAAAGTTTTCTGATGGTGTATTAGTGCACTATTTACGGCAGACACTAACAATTGAATTTCCTATTCATTATTCATATTGTTCAGTGTATGTTGCTTTTGCTTTGTCGATACATTTTAATTGTAACTTGGTAACAATTCCCCGTCGCTAGCACTATCAGTGCCAACTCTATTTCTATACATAAATCTAAAGTGAAGATAACGGAACTTTTCTTTCGTTTTTAAACTCGTTCACGAAGTAAAACTAGTATTGTGGGTTTTTGCAATGTCCCGCATACTGTCCGTCTGTTCTTCCGTCCGTCTGTCTGTCCGCCTTTCCGGATGAACGCAACTTTTTTTTAGGCGCTATTAAAGATAGAGACTTCTGATATATGCTTGTAGTTATCAACTTCAGACAAAGCGTTGTGAATTTTGCGTCACGCCCACTGGGAGGCTGGCCATTTAATAACATGTCGATACACCTTAAATCGTTAATCGGTAAAAAGTGAATATTTCCCACAATTTTAAAGATAGAGCCAAATTTAGTATGTAGATAGCTGGTGAATTCCCACTTACGCCCACTAGAACGCCCCCGCCATCTCCCACAGGTTTTAGGCTAAATTAACCAAATTAGGGATATCATTTTCTGGACTGCTTTTTAGCCACGCCCTTTTCCGTAATCAAAAAAACCGATATATCTGACATTTCCAATAAATATCATGTGTATTTTTCAAACCGTTTTTAGGATAGAGTTACCTATGCACTTGCTAAATAGTTTATGGGAGAAGTTTTAATACGGCGGACGGAAGATCACTCTGTAATGTTTATTAAAATTACCACAGAGGGCGTGGAAGGGTTCATGCAGGGCATGGTTAGTTTAATTAATGCTTAAGTAATTAAGCTTTATAATTACTTGTTAGTCCAGTTGCAACGATTATAACTTTATCGGTATTATTTACTCATTAAAGCAGTATGCTACATAGCGTGTACAAAAACATTTGAGGAATGATTGACAAATAATTAAACAGAGAATAATTTATATATTTACCAAAAACTTGTCTTCATATAATGATGTAAAAGTGCGCGTGCATACTGTGGCGAGGATCAGAACATCAAAGATAAGAATATCGATTAAAATATAGGTAATTATATTTCGCTCAACTATCGCCACAATTCTCCCGCGTAGACTTTATGAAGCAAACAGCAAGTCTAATAGTCTTTCAAGGGCTAGAGTGTTCCTAAACTCCACGCGGTTGAGTGGTGGCGGCATCCAGTTGATATGATGTTTCTAAAGGTGTTTCTGTGCCCATTGCAGGTTGTAGTTTGATTTTTATATAAGAGGGTTTGAGGTGGTCAATCGATATTTTTTGTGTCGTAATCTTAAACGTTATTTGTGTAGTTCTTTGGTTGCTTTAATTTGGTTTTAAAAGGTCATCGGAGAGTGGTGAATGCCGAGCAGTCGAGTAATATGAGAAAAAAACTTGATTACATTTATCTATCTTAGTCCATTATCATGCGTGCGGGTACTTAAAGGCTAGAAATTAATATTGATTAATGCTATTGCAACTGTTTCTGCTTGTTTAACTTCAATTGCAACTGCTTCTGGCCACATAGTGTAACTATCAAAACTATCGCCACAAGCCCATTTTGTGAAGGAATAGAACTGCATAAATATTGCACTTGAAATGTTATTATTCTCTGGAATTGCAGAAAACTTGAAAATACCTTTTTAATTTTGGACAGTCTTTACCTCTCTTATGTACATAAGTGATGAAAGATTCCCTAGCCAAAAAGATGCGTTGTCAACGAATTTTTGCACAATACCTGAGCACAGCACCTGGCTGTGTTAAGACCTGCAATGATATGGCATAAAATGCAGTGTGTTGAAAAAGGCTGATTAGGCACATTTCAAAATTTGAATCTTTAAGCTTATTAAAATCAGGCTCATAAAAACAACGGGTACGTTTCACATTTATTGGTACATATACCTGTTATCAATGACCAGATATGGAGTGGGATGTAAAGTGTCATTAGGTAATAAAAAGGGGTCAATCCTGCGTACAATACTAGAGGAATTCAAATCATAGACCAAATTAAGAGATTCGTCTTTGGAATAGCGCACTGGATTAACCTGAGCAATGGAAAACTCATGTAGACCGCCAATAAGATCATGTGACTTAGAAAGCAACAGAAATGAATTTTCGAAAAGAGAGGTCCAAGCTACATTTAGGATAATTAAAACCACACCAACTAAAAGGTCCTTCCAGATAGTATCAAAGATATAAAAAATATATCAGGTTAGGTTAGGTAAAGCCGCTACAGGGGTTTCACATTGACCCAAGTAGGTCCTTAGTGCTGTCGTATATTTTGGTCGTTAGGAGTTTTTAGGGGTCTTGTAGTCTTCGTGTGCACTTGGCATATGGCAGTACCGTGTATGGTCCCTTCATACAGTGTTACGAGTCAATGTGCGTTTAGGTATTTGGCTCTGTGTAGAGCAAGTGCTCGGCAGCTGCAAATAGAGTGTTCAAGTATTTCATAAACCCATATTTCCTTGTGCTTGCGGAAGCCTTCATTTCTTTTTGTTCCCAGCTTTTTAACGGGATTTGCTACCAGGCAATGAACAATCAGTACTCCAACCATTAATTTGCAGTCTTGTCGTGCTAGCTACAGTTAAAAGTGAATTTGTTGGTTTTATTGCAGCATCGGTGTAGCAACTGGACTACCCCCGCAGTCTTTATATAGTTGTCCCTTTGAAGTTGGTTCGGGGAGTCACGTAATCTGTGCATTTCCCTGCCAGCCGAGATATATCAAAAGCTTTAAAGCTTCATAATTTCTGTTGTAGTTCTAAGGCTTCGCATTACTGCTTCTTTCAACACATTGTTGAGTGCGCTAGAGTTGTCTAAAAATACTTTTGATTATGTAGTGTTCTATCAATGTCTCCATGCCAAGGCACGCACTTATATGGAAATTTAGAAATTTTGTTTAGCGTTTCAGGAGAAAAGAGGTGACTTATTGGTGTATAGTCTCTCGGCTGCACGTGACTGCACCCAGAAACACGACTCGTGCAGTCTTCTAGGCCACTGGCTCGGGATGATCAGATTTTTGGTCATCGGTAGCATGGCTTGGAAGATTCAGTCTTATTCCGGGGAATTGTTGCTCTGAAGTCTATGGTTCACTAGATGTTCTTGGGGCTGGTTATGCCTCGTATTGCAGACTGCGTTGTTGTACGAAATATATCTGGTTCTGTGACTTCAGTGCAGATAAGGATGTGTTCATCGACGAGCGCATATCGGTGCTTTGTTGCTTTCCGTCCATCTTCTATTATCCGTTTCAAGTTGGCTGTCTCGACAGCAGCTTCCGGAGTCTTGCGGATTTTGTGAACTTCACTATGCCTGAGCAGACGGCTTTCCATGAGTTCCGTTTTTCCTTCCGAACTTCTTTCTTGAAGTTGCGAAGCTTAAAATTTTTTTCGTTCCAAATGATATTTTTAGAAGCTTGTTTGGCAAGCTTTTGATCATCCGACTTTTGTTTGTTGAGTTGACGTCCATTAGGCCGGCCTTCTTGAAGATCTACATCATGCGTAATAAGCTTTGATAAAGTGGTACTGCATAAACTTTCCTCTCAATTGCAATACCGATTTTTTCCCAGTTAGTGATCTGAACATTTTTGAATGCGGTTTGGAAAGGAGCGTAGTTGCATTCTTATGACAATTGGATATACTTGTGGTCTGGGAGCAGGATATCAAGAAGCCTCTTTTCTGCCAGTTGTGATCCCTACTGGAAGTGTGAAGTCTGGAATGTTCGATGACATTTGCGATTCTTACTTTAAGTTTTAAGGTTAGGAGTGAGTCACCTCTATCGATGATGTGTGGACTAGCAACACTGTAGGTCTCTGTTATTCTCTTGGAGGTGCCTCCCTGTCATACGCCATATAGAATGATACAATGATGCAATATTTTCGTTGCCTGCCAGTGCAATGAGTTGCAATCAGACAATAAATAATAATAGATATCATTCTTCACAATGATGGCTGTTCTAGTCCTTCTTTCTGTCATCATGTAGAACACGTTGTATACAACAAGCAACAAGGGCCCCCAAAGCTGCCTCTTCTATCTCCATACCTTGTATTGCATCTACCACGGATTGCAGACCAGGTCTAGGACTACATCTCCAGCGATGAGTGCGCTCGTGATGCTGTCCTCGGGGTGGTGCTTTGTGAGTCATATTTCTCAACGTCGGGCAATATTGATTTGCAGAACCTTGTTATAGAACCTGTCAATCAGCAGTTCGCACAGAAGGAATTTAAACTTATGTCTCTTTGGCACGGCCAGCGAAAGAAGTGTTTTCGTTTTTGGTATGGACGGAAACAAGGTTCTGTCAACTACCTTCAGCTTGGCACGGGGTGCTTAAGGCAGCCACCATCTCAGTGATCCACTTCAGGGTAAGGCCAACTCGACATCTCATAATTTTTACACATTTGATGTCTCCGTCCTTTTGATCATCGCTTACAGCAGTTTCACCTATAGTGTCTTCTACGGATCTGTTTTTTATACCCTGAACCCATTGAAAATGGTTGAAAAAGGGTATAATGGTTTTGTGCAAATGTATGTAACAGGCAGAAGGAAGTATCTCCGACCCCATAAAGTATATATATTCTTGATCAGCATCACTAGCCGAGTCGATTTAGCCATGTCCGTCTGT
>SCDT01002581.1:0-12718 GCA_004143765.1 Drosophila melanica | reverse complement strand
AAAATGAGTATATTTTGAATGTAGAATCAATCTATGAGACAAATAATGACCAAAATGCCATCAAACATGAAAATCGGTTCAGTTTTGACAAAGTTATGGAAGTTTGAAATATGGGACCTATGGCTCCAGGAGCTTTACATGTCAAAATTTTTCTCGATTTTGGCATGATTTTTGACCAAAAATTTGACCCCCCCAAAATCACGTTTAATGTTGTTTTTTATCCTAATTGTGACAAATAAAATCAATTAAAACTAAAAACTCGCAATTCTAAATTTTGAAAAAAAATTTTTTTTCAAAATTCATAAGGGGGGACCCTTTGCTTTTTTGACAAAAAAATCCCAAAAAATTTTATTTTCAAAAATGAGTATATTTTGAATGTAGAATCAATCTANAAAATTCATAAGGGGGGACCCTTTGCTTTTTTGACAAAAAAATCCCAAAAAATTTTATTTTCAAAAATGAGTATATTTTGAATGTAGAATCAATCTATTGGACAAATAATGACCAAAATGCCATCAAACATGAAAATCGGTTCAGTTTTGACAAAGTTGTGGAAGTTGTAAATTTGGGAGCTATGGATTAATTAATGGATAGTCATTAAATTAAATTAATCATTCACAAATAGACCCTAGGACATATCACATCTCCCAAAACAATCTGGCTTATTAAATTACCCGTTTGAGTAAAATAGATGCATTCTAGCAATAAATATATATTTTATATCTATAAAATTATCTGTTCGATTGACTCACCCCTGCAAATGCTCCTCAACGTCGGCCACAATGTAGACGGGCTGACCCGTGGCACTGGTGGTTGTGGCATAGGGCAAGCCCGTCTGCACCACCACCTGACCGTCGGAGACGAGGCTGCCAATATCGCCGCCCGAGTAGATCTCCAGGCCCTTCTGATCGCTGGTGGAGTAGATGACGGTCTTGCTGCCGTCGTTGTAGATCAGATCGATGTGCTTGTCCGGCTGGTACAGTTCCGGGTCCAGTTTCTGCGGCACACCCGCCAAATGCGGCAGCTGTTTGACGTTCACGTTGACCCCGTTCGGATCGGAGGTGGTGTAGATGATCGAACCACCGCCGGCTGCCGCATGCTTCTTGTGATCCTCATAGATCTCGGCCTCCGTTTTGATCACATTGTCGTTGCCATAGTGCAGCACGGAGGCGTCCAGGGGCAGCGGCGAGGTCTGATAGACAGCCTGATGCTCGTTGTTCAGCTTCTGGGCCTGGTTGTACATGGCGGTGGCCACCGCGTTGTCGTTCGGCATCAGCTTGGAGGGATCGCTGACGATGCGCGTCAGTATGTGCTCGCCGGCCTCGTTCCGGGAGAGGATGTGGTGCTCCCCGTTGATGATCTCCCGCGAGATGATCTGCTGCTGTTCGCCATTGGGGCCCACCACGCGTATTATTTGATTCTCATCGAACTCGATTTTGGCCAGCGGCTGGTGCTCCGGCTGCTGTTGCTGCGCGGCCAGATGCTGTGTGCCCATCTGTGCGGCGATCCGGGCGTCTATCACCTGGCCATCGTCGTGGCCGCCATTCGAGCCGGGTCCGCCGCCACCGCCGGGTCCGCCGTTACCGCCGCCGCCGCCGCCATTGTCCGGCGGCATGACCACCTTGGGCGTCTCATAGATGAAGACCGCCTCCTTGTCGTACAGCTTGGAGGAGTCTGTGTGCAGATCCAGGACATTCACGTTCGTCATGGTCGCCAGCTCCGGCTGGGGACTGTCCGGCGAGCGGTGCATTGTGGTTAGCAGCGGCACGCCGTTCTGGCCGAGCGGTGAGCTGTTGCTGCTGGCGACTATGTTGGCGCCCTGTTGGATCGGTGACAGTGAAGCGTCGCTCAGATGGCCGCCGACTCCCACACCAACGCCGACACCGACTCCCACGCCCACACCGACGCCCAGGCGATGTGTGTGCGTGTGCGTGTGTGGGTGTGTGTGCGTGTGCAGCGAGTGTGTGTGTGTATGGCTATGGGCGTGACCGTGCGCGTGGGCGTGGGCGGACAGCGACAGTTCGTTGGAGGTGATCACGCTCGTCGTCGCCGTGGATGTGGACATTATATGTGCAACTTGATCCTGCGGCAACTGGACTCCACTGGCTGCAGTCAAAATTTGAACTTAACTAGAATTTGATTTGCCAATTTAATGGGGGAAGACTTTGAACTTTGAACTTGAGTTGTTGATGCAGGCAAATGGCGAAGGCATTCGTAGTTGTTGTTGTAGATTGTTGTTGTTGTTGTGGCAAGCTTTGTTGTTACGAGTATATAAACATTATTAATATCACTATCACGTTTTGAATTGAAGGCACTTGTTGTTGTAGATTTTGTTGTTGTTGTTGTTGTGGTTGTTGCTGTAGATGTGGTTGTTGTTGTTTGTTGTTGTTGTTACTGTGGTTGTCGTTTCAATATTGCATTTTATGGCACTAAGGAACTCGGGTAACAACTAGCTCTTTTATTGTTGTAATTAACTGCAATTAAAAAAGTTAGAAAATATTAGTTAAATATTAATTTTTAAAAATTTAACAAAACTATAATAAAATTAAAATTTTATGATAATAATATAATTTTTTTTAAAAAGTTAAAAAATATTTTGAATAACTTGAAAAACTAAAATTAGTGATTTTAATCTGACATAAACGTAGATTTTTTTAAATCGCGTTGATAATCATCAATACGTCAATATATCGAGAAAAAATATCGATTTTAAGTTGGATCAGTTGGATTTTGCTTAAATCATTCAGAAGTCATTTAATCTTAGTGAAATTGAACTGTAAGTTGAGCTTTTGAGGTCTTTAAATTCTAGGTATGTTTTATCGATATGAACTCTCCCAATCATCAATCATCATAAATTCATAGTGTATATTATAAAAAAACGTTTTGTAAAGCTTTTGTTAGTAGAAATCCAAATAAAATATTTGTGTGCACTTTAAATCCAGAAACTATTTCAATTTAATACAAGTGCACAATCTTAATATATATGTATAAAGGTATAGACTATATCGATACAGATCATAATCAGTTATCTACGTTTTATATATATTTGTATGAGCTGATTATGTTTGTGTAATTAAATAACGTTTCCTCAATCTCAAGACCCAAAATGAAGCTGCAGCCAAAAAACATATATCTTTTTTGATCAGAATAAATAATAAATAAATACTAGAAATTTGTATCCTAAAATGCCTGTCATAAAAATAACGGTACAGGCAGGCACGTTCGTATTCGGCAGGTGGGTCGTGCCTCCAAAACTAAACGTGAACGGAACGTAATTGGAACGGGTTCAAATCGGCGGCGGTTTCCCCAATGATGAGCCGATGAGTCGATAATCCAATGAGCTGTTGTTGTTGTTGTTGTTGTTGTTGTTACTGTTGTTGTTGTTGTTGTTGAGTTGAACGATTTGCAAACGAACAAACATGCAAACAAACATAAACAAAAACCGAAACAGAAACCGAAACAGAAACGAAACGAAATAAGCAGAGGGAAACAGGCAGACAAACAGACGGACAGACGGACGGACGGACGGACGATCAAACGGGGCAAACAAAAGCTGCACACGTGCCCGTCGAACTAGTTTGACTCCTTCGCAAATGTCAAACGTGTAACTGCATAACTCATCACATCAACAACAACAGCAGCAACAGCAACAGGTGGAAAGAAGCGGCAGCAGCAGCAGCAGCTGATGTGAAGCAGCGCTGTCAACGCTGCTGCTGCTTCTTTCCACCTGTTGTTGCCAACTTATTCTAAGCGGGGGAAAAAGGGTTGAAAAAAAATTACATTTTATTCAAAACAATACGACGAAAATAAACATATAAAAATTGCTTGCTTAAAAAGCTTACTTTTAATATTAGCAATCTTTTTAATTCAATCAATTTAATTTTTTTTTTTAATTAAAAATTGACTTCTTGAATTTTTTTTAATAAATGTCGAAATCCAATATATTTGTGAAAAATTACTAATTATTTTTTTGAATTTTTTAATCTATAATATAAATTTTGTATATAATTTATAAAAGAAATGCAACCAATATACTCCTTAATGCACTTTTTGGAATGTGTGAAAATGTGTATTTAAATTAAAATTTTATTATTTTACCAGGCGAGAACAATAGATTACTAAGAATATAATTCGCAATGTTTTCCAACTAAACCCAGTGAATCAGTGAAATTGGCAACAATAAAATTGTGTTTTGTTTACAGCAATTAAATAGAGTTATAATTGAGAAGAGCCGCCCTGCCCGGCTGCCCTAACCAGAATCCGTCGAATCAGCTGTGAATGAATAGTCCAGTTTTGGTATCAGTTTCGGTTTCAGTTTGTGTTACCAGTTCCAGAATCTCGAGACAAAAAACAAAACACAAACATGTTTTCCACGTTGATTTTGATAACCGAAACGAAACAAACAACAACAACAACAGCAACAACAATAACAACAAGAGCAGCAACTAGTTGTTGTTTTGTTTATTTTAGAACAGGTACTGAACTACCGGTACCAGGCCCAAACAACAACAACGAGTCGATGTCGGCCAAAGCGCCAATCCTTGACCTAATCCAGAAGTTGCCGTTGCTGACTTTCTGGTTCAACCAGCAGCGGCGGCAAACAACAACCTGGACAACCTGCCCCCGAGACCAGGTTCACATTCAGGTGGCACGTCCACTGCCAGTTATTGTTTGATAAAAGACACCAAAAACAACAACAACAAGCAAAAAAAAGCAGCCGTCGCAAAGTTCATGAGAGGCTGTGAGGCTGCGGCGAGTCGTGGTGTCTGTTGGGGATGTGGATAAACTTGTTTTTTTTTTTGTTTTCTGTTTTTCGTCAGTTCAACCGGCTCGAGTTCGAGCTGTGTCAGAGTGAGACTCAGTCTCAGATCGTGTCTACCGTCTGCTGCCGCTGCTGCTGCTCCTCCTCGTCGCCAATGCTGCTGGTTCCGTTAGTAGGTGAGGTCAGTGTCATGTGGCGCGCTTATAGACTAGTTTTTGGCACACAATGCACACAGCTTTGGAGGCGGAGGTGGAGGCAGCAACTGGTCCGAGGCACTGGTCCGGGGTACTCATCGCAACCCGCCTCGCTCAAACAAATAAAACTTAAACATAAAAATAAAAAAACCGGTCAATATTGATGAGCTGCTGCTGCTGCTGCTGCTGCCGGCACGTGGCCCAAAAGGCTTAAGCGTAAGATTCTTTGGCCGATTAGCTGCCCACTTCAGTTGAAGGCGCTGCGAATTGCGTAGAAAGTCGTCGGGCAATTAGGAATCAATTAAAGCGACATTAATGCCAGCTGGCCAAAAAGCTGCTGACATGGCCAATTTCACAGACTTTGACTATCGCTCTAGCCAGCGACTATGAGAAATTGGGGTCAACTCCCCTTCGCCGCCTCGCTGCCGGGCCGAAAGTAGCCCTCGGGCTATCAAGATACGAAAGAGAGTGTTCTGGCTTTCAATGTACATTGTACTTTCAAGAGGATCAGCGCCGAAAATATAAAAAAAAAGTAGTTTGAGCCAAATCTCAAGATTTGATTAAATTGTTTTATGCGCTAAGACGAATTGAGGGATTTGGGGTTTATACTGATTTAGAACAGATTTTTTCACTTAACAAATTTGCAACATTTTTTGGCATATTGCCAATCTACTTTCTACCAAATCTACTTTTTGTGATATATATGGAACCCATATAACGAAAAATCACTTTAACAATTTTTTAACTTGAGGATATCTCAGTGAAGAATTTGAGAATTTTACAACCGATTTACAATTAATCGATGCCTAATTAATAATAGCAGAAAAATCAACGAGTAAAATATAAAATGCATTTTTTTTCAAGTTTGCTCTAATTTTAAAATTAACTTAATATTTATACGCTTTCAGGAATTATAAAGTTCTTTAAAATCGAAATATGGCATTCTAGAGTACTAATCAAAACCATATTAACCATATTATAGGGTATTATAAACATGTCTTTTAAAGTATATCTTGGCGTGTAATTTGTTGTACTCTGGTTGCTGTTGTTAATTATTTCTTATTATTTAATAATAATATAATATAATTATTCAAACCATAAAAAAAATTTTTTTGAGCAGTAAAATATTACAAGAAATATAACATTATATTATTGTTTTATTATTATAACTATTATATTTTGTAATATTTTTATTTTATTATTTATTAAATTTTTTAGTGGATAATCTTTTGAAACTAACAACTTTTTTTAGCCTGAGATTCGAACCTGAATCTATAATTTTTTGTTGCCTACAAATTTAAAAGCAGACTCACATTTATTAGTTTTAAATAAACCCAAATATTTAGTTTTTAGTTGTCACTTTTGCAGTTTTTCTTTGCTCAAACTCAAGTTTTACTATTTTGCCAACATGATCAGTGATCGCGCAGCTGTCATTTATCTGTATATTGGGGGTATTCAATTTTCGTCATTGGTTTTAGCTAAAACTATTTGGGTGTATCAGGTGTTTTGTGTTTTGAATAAATAATAGGCAATATATGCAGTAAAAATAAGAATTCTTCTTAATTTATTCACATTAGAAATTTAATCACTGCATTGTTTTTATTACAGAATCTTAAAAGCCAGCCTGCTATCAGAGGCACTGCCTCTATTCGAGGCACATAAACCCAAACACGGCTCTGAGAGTAGAGGAATGATCATTTCAAAGCAATACCATTTGAAATCCCATCAAGATTTGACATAATTTAGGCCCCAGACAGCGACTTGATATTTCTTTGGGTATAGACACACACACACATACATAAATACATACATACATACATACATATGTATAAGCACCCTGGACAGCGTTACCAAAGACAAGAAATGTACGAACCTAACCCTAAGCCATCGGTCAAAGCCGGGCATCAATAACTACACGAACTCAAAAAAAAATAAAATAAAATAAAATACAAAAAAAAAAGCAAAGACGCAGAGACTGAGAGCCAAGAAGGTAAGAAAAACGCAAAGAAAGAAAAGAAAAACAATAAACGTTAACACGAACACGAAAATAAAATAACTCTCTCACGAAGTTAACCCCGCGCCCCTCCCCTCTCTTCGCCCGCCGCCTACCCTTTGGCGCGCTGGCTTTTGTGTGGGTTAAGTGTGCCCCGAGTCTTTGTGGCCGTGTGTGTGCGTGTGTGTGTGTGCCTGTGAGTTGGCTAACGTGCACATGTGAGTGTCATTATACGTTTGTGTGTGTTTGTGTGTGTGTTTGTGTGTGCTGCGTAGTGGCTAACGCAAGACAACGACGACGACAGCGACGGCGACGGCGACGTTGTTCATTTTACTGTACCATAATCGCAGCCCCAAATTGATCGCCATCATCAATGTGCGGACCACTAACAAAAAGTATAAAGAATAATACATAATACAACAGCAACAACAAAAAAGCAGAACAACAACAGCGCTAAAGCCAAAGTCAACGTAGTCGCAGCCCAAACGATACAAGAAGCCACGAGAAAACGTAATCAAAAACACAATGCCAACAACAAAAACAACAACAACAGCAGCAACATCGATTTTCGAACAACTCGACTGAGACGCTGGCAGCAGCCCGCAGCAGCAGCACCAATACCACCACCACCATCACCATCGCATACACAGACAACACCTTTTGATCCCTTTTCGCTCCCGCTTTGCGTTCGGGCTCCGACCGAACGAACAGAAAATACGAACGTCGAAACGAACGAACGAACGATCGAGCGAGTGAACGAACACACGCGCTTGCGCCCGTTTCCACTTGCGTTCTCACCAGCTCGCTCTCTCTCTCGCTCTATTGCCTATTACCATCGCGGCTGCGACGTCAACAGCGTCTGCGCACCTTACAGGGTGCTTTATATTTGGCTTTTATTGATGTCGCGGCTTGCGTTTGTTATAAGCCTGGCTTAGAGCGCAGCAGTGTTGCATTTTATGCATTTATAATTACTTCTGTGTAGCTATATATACGTATATGTGTGTGTGTGGGTATGTATAAATTTATTTGTACTTACGTATTTATGCAGCTGTGTGCGCCTGCCAGGTAAAAACGTAACGTATGAAATTTTGGCACTACAATTCGTAAGGATCCTCTTCTCTATGGCACACTGTCTCACTGGAAGCTGGCAGGCAGAGGCATGTTCGAAAAATTCGAAAAAACACCGTAAATGTTAAACGCAATGTGCTCGCTTAAAACGTAGCTTGTTGCTGTTGTTGTTGGTGGGTGCACCTTTCGCCACTTTTTGCGCTGTTTTTGCTGCCGCTTTTGCTGTGGCTTTTGCTGTGGTCTGCGTCTGCGTCTGCGCTTAAAGCCTGGCTGCAAGCTGTGCGCTTTGGCTTTTTGAGCTTCTAATGGGCGACTCCTGGGCCTGTTTGTCGCTGTTGTTGGCTGCTATTGTTGTTGCTGTTGTGTGCATTTTGTACACACACACACACACACGCACACATTTAACACCAACACAAACACGCGCGCGCGTACATGCACATACATGCACAGTTCACAGCATTAACATTTGTTTTGCGTATTTTGCATAAAACTTTTTAATTGCCACGACGAACACGAAACACGGCTGCGTAGCATGCGGGAGCGGGGCGGGGGCGGCAACGCTGGCAGCATTGGCGTCTCTTTGTTGTTGTTGTTGTTGCTGCTGTTGCTGTTGTTGTTGTTGTTGTTGCTTTTGCACTTTAGTTAACAGTTTATACATTTTTCATTGTGAGCGCGCCTTTTATTGTTGTTTAGTATTTTAATATTACCTTTTGCTGTATCTGATTTAGTATTATTTATATACAGATGTGTATGTGTGTTTTCTTTACGCGCTTTTTTTTGTATTTTATTTTTTTTTTGCTTGCTTGCGCGTTTGCCTTTTGTTGTTCTTTGCTTTTGCTTTGTTATTAATCACAATTTTTATTTTGAATTTAATTTCTGTTGCCGTTGCTCAGCTTTGATGGCGTCTCGTTTTGGCTCACACACACACTCACACACACACGCACACAGAGAGAGCGCGCACGACAGAGCCGCACTCACACATAGAGCACACACACACACACCAACACACACACCAGCACACGCGAAACGAACGCGAACGAATTCTGTGTTTTTTTCTGCTTCTTCTTCAAGTATCTCTATGTATTTTTCTTGTACTTTTTTTTCTGTATATATATATATATATATATATATATATATATATATATGTCTTTATATATATATATTTAACTTCACTTAATCGCTTGCATTGAGTTTGTTTTTCTCGACGTGATGTTTTTCGTAAATATTAGTTAATAATTTTGCGTTTTGATTTTATGTACGTTTCGCAGAGCCAAAGCAAAGGTGTGTAATGCACGAAAGGTACGAAAAACTTGTCGCGGATGAACGTTGAGCTCGGCTATAATGCCCAAAGAGTCAATTGGAGATTGTTCAACTGTTGAATGTGTTGTTGCTGCTGCTGCTGTTCGGTTGCTGCTCAGTTGCTGCTCGGTCGCAGTCGCTGCTCCGTTTCGTTGTGTGTGTCCGTGTCTGTGCAGGTGAGCACAGGTGAGCGTCTACGTATGTGTGTGTGTGTGAGAGAGCTCGTGCATGTTGCTCGATTATTATTGCTTTTTATGGTTTCATCTCTTTCGTAACTGATATTGAGCGTGGCGTCGACGTCGCCGTCGATAGCGGCAGCGGCAGCGCCGGAGCGAAACTCAAATTCATCGAATCGATGATGTTGTCTCTACACTGGCAACACAGACACGCACACAGGTAGACACACGGCCAGTGTCTGTCCGCATGTACGCTTGTCCTTGCCTCTGCCTGTATCTCTCTGTCTGTGTCCGTGTCCGTGTCTGTGTGTGTGCACCTGCATAACTCTAGTGCGCAGCGGCGGCGGCTTTTACAGGCGCGTATTTCATCGATTTTATTTTGTGCAATAACAAATGACTTAGGCAGCGAACTGATTCGAAAAATGGTTCGCAACTTGGCTAGCTCGCCCACTGGCAGCCAAACAACTATTGCGCATGCGCCGTTTTTACAGTTGCCATTGGGGAACTGGGCCTGCATTATTGAACCGGCCCTGGACTGTTCTGTGCGCTTTTGTAGCTTTCGTGTTCATTTTGTGGCTTGCATTCATTTTCGAACTTTCGAACATGCCGTGTTTTTTGTTTTGCTTGTTGCTTTTGTTGCTGCAGCGCTGCTGTCGCGGCTGCTGCTGTTGCTGCTGGTGCTGCTACCACTGCTGCGCCAGCGCGCATTGTGAAAGTGGTAGTGCAGTTGGCCACCAGGTAGAGGAGAGCCAGAGGTAGAGATCTGCTCGCACGCATACCAAGAGAGAGAGACAGACAAAAAGAGAGAGATGGAGAGAGAGAGACACACACACACATGCAAACTGAAAATAGTTGTGCATGTAGCACAAATGAATGCCATGTAGCCGTCGGCACAGACTCCGACGCCGCCTTACGACAACAACAACAACAGCAGCAGCAACGACGGCAGCAGAAAAATCAACGCTTTGTCGTGTGGACGGTACCGAATGTTTGCTCAGCGTGCTTTTTGCCGTGTTTTCTGCCAGGCCGTCTACAGGGTGTCCCATTTTGGCGCTGCTTCTGCTGTTGCCATTCACATTTTATTAGTCAACTTCTTTGCGCATTAACTTAGTGAAAGAATATTTAAAGAATTTCCTTCTCTGAAGAACTCTCTCTCTCTCTCTCTCTCTCTCTCTCTTTATCTCTCTTTTCTATCTCGCTCGCTGTTTCTCTCACACTCTTCATCAGCATCTCCATTTCTCACATTCTCATTTCCATCACTTGAAAACCGCCTCTCTATGCGATTCTCAAGAACTAAAGTAAGGCTTCAGTGTTTGAGCTCTGGTATAAAGAACTATTTGGAATTTGAAAATATTTTTTTGCAACTAGAAAGGAAGATAATCCTGGCAGGTCCAGAATAAAGGTTCTCTTACCAAATTCGAACTTTTTTTCATCATCGTTGCTCTTGTTCTTCTTCTGATGAGTTTTCATTGAATAAGTTTAATTTTCAGTTATATTTTCATGTTGTTTATTGTTGCAATATATTAAATTTTTTTAAAACTAAATGTATGCTTAGTTTAAACGTGTTTTTGTATTCATTTTTGAAATTGTTGTTTGTATGTTTAAATTTGTTTTATAATAAATTTATTTTTTTTTTGGTTGTGTTTAACTGGTCGAAACTTTTCACTAATACTCTTTTGTTTTACGATTACATTTACATTTATGTATGTATTACATATAGTATATATATTTATATATATGTAAGTATATGTATGTGTATGTGTGAGAGTGTATTTGCGCGTTTGTGTACATTGAAACGTAAATTATGTATAATATTATTGTAAAAAGTACTTAAATATTGTTTGTTTGCTTACAAAATGTTTATCAAATTAGAAAAAAAAAAAACAAAAACCGAAAACAATAAAAAAAAAAACAATTTGTTTTTAGTATTTTGTTTTTTTTTTAGCCTAAAATTAAGTTAACAAACCATGGAAAATGACACGTGTTAAAGAAATCGATAACGCGTTTATCGTTTATTGTTATCGATATACGTATTCTAATGCAAAAGGTTGTCGAATTAACCCAAGTAGCAGCCTGAGTGACGTAAATTCAATGAGCCTTTGGATATTTCTAGCGATCATTTTATTATTACTATTATTATTATTGTTACTATTATTATTTTTATTTGGATCGGGAAAGGGGAGTAGTTGTGCATATAGAACTGAAGCTAAGGCATTTTTTTGGGGCTGATGGGGATTTGGGATAGCGGTTGAGCGAGTTAATTTGGAAGACGCTTAAATTCTATCAATGTAACTCTCCCAAGCCGCCAGTGTGTGTTTCAGTGTATTTGTGTGTGTGTGTTTTTTTTATTTTTTTTTAAGTACGTTTGCATTAAGACTAGACACACCAACTAGCTAATAGCTACTAAAAACATTCTCTGCTTTCAACTGAGGTAACCAATTATATTTGTTTTCATATTGTATATAGTTATTTTTTTTTTTGTTTTGGTTTCGGATCGAACTCGTATCTTAACTTTTGTGCTGTAAAATGTTGTGCCTCAAACTACGTCAATTAAGTCGCACGAAACGTGGATACGTCACCTATAACTCATGTTAACTTTTGCCTATGATTTGTTTTCAATTTATTTGTTTTTTTTTTTTAATTTTTTAGTTTTCTGTTTTGTTTTTGGTTAATTCGACAACATTTGCTAAAAATTTAAATTTAACGCTTTACAGTATTTGTTTTCATAGCTGTTTGCAATTAAAAACGATTTATACAATTGCAGAGTTGTATTTTTCAAATTATTTACAAAACTTTTTGAAATTTTTAGCATTTTGATTTAATTGTATAGAAAATGGTTTTAAAGTTAAAGTTAAACCAACTAAATCGGACAATTTAAATAATGCAATTTCAACATTCTTTTCTATTTTAATTTTATAATTTCAACTTAAATTTTTATTCAATACCATTATTAAATTCAATTTATTTTGTTATTCTTTTTGAAAGAATTTGTTTGAAAATAAAAAAAACTTTCTTTAACTTTCTGACGGACAGTTATAAAATAATATTTTAATTTTTTATATATATAATTTGTAAGTTTTTAATTTAATTTTTTTAATTCATTTGTAACTTTAACATTAATTGGTTAAAAATGAATATATTGTTATAAAATCTGTTTTTCAACCAATTTCAAAGAACATTTCTCCTGTAAACCGCTCTGCAAGGGCATTTAAAATTCGGCATGCCA
>SCDT01002580.1:2958-13753 GCA_004143765.1 Drosophila melanica | reverse complement strand
CAGACGGACAGACGGACAGACGGACAGACGGACAGCAAGACGGACATTGCACAAAACCAATATACTCTTTTCACTTTGTGAACGAGTATAAAAATATTTTGCAAAAAAAAGAATAAGATCAAAAACAAGCACTAACTACTCAATTCTTAAATTCCTATATGCAAGATATGTTGAAACGCGAAGTCGATTAAAAAAATTAATCTAAAAAAAAAAATTGTAAAAAATCAAAACGAAAACGAAAAACAAAACTTCGCACAAATTGAGTTGTTCTGAGGCGTTGATTTGATTTATGCCAAAAACTAAGACGAGCCGACTCCCCCCATTTCATGGCTGATAAATTATAATGATCGTGTCTGTCTGCCTGTCTATTTCTAACCAGTGGTCGACAGCCCCGTAAATTCTTGGCTGTGTTTCTTAATGGATTTATGAGCGTGCGATTTGTAGAAGGCTTATTAAATTAAAGGCTATCTATATTGAAAAATCAAACACTGTCATCGGATAAATATTATTTATTGTTGGCAAAACTTTCAAACAAAATTTATTTGAAATAAGTTACTTACTTCATATTAATAAATAAATCTAAAAATATTTGTTGCTTTGCAGTAAATTATGAAGAAATTTCTTTTTCGAGAGAAGAAATTCAAAATAATTGTATTTTAAATAAAATTTCATTAGTAGAATCGATTTGAAATCAAATTTAAGCTCCCTTCGCTTTCTCTGAAAATCTGTTCCAGTGCAACTGGACACTTCTGTGGCAACAATCTGGCAACTCTTGTTAGCTGTTTGTAATTATCGATATTTAGCATATGTCTAACAGAAGCTCCAATCGCATCAATGTTAATCCTTTCTAATTTTCTAAAGCATCCAAGTCTGGTTCCGAGTCTCATCGAGTCTTGACTTACTTTTGTCTTATTTCCGCCTTGTTTTTAATTTTTCTTTTTTGCTTATTTAAAATTGTTTTTTTTTATCAGAGTTAATAATCAGTTATTCCAGCTGAATTGAATTCCTTGGAATACACTTAAAGAAATCTCGTGCATCCCATTAACTATGCAATGTTTCTATCGATTATTTTTCGCCATGATTTGATTTCTGTTGGTTACTCTGGTCCTGGTTCTGCCTACGAGTTACCAAATTTTAAATATTTTCTTTGCAAATTGCTTGCTTTGGAAAATGAAAATAGTTGATCACCGTGAACATTTTTAATCATTTTTTTATTATCTTTTTTTTAATACAATTTCAGTTTTGACAAAGTTATGGCAGTAAAAAATACTGAATTCGATATGTTTTCATGTCAACATTTTTGACAAATTTTGATGTCTGACACAAAATTTTACCACCTCAATTATGACAATCGATTAAAAATCGATTAAATTTGCAATTGTACATTTTGGAAACTTGTCTCTTTTTGAAAATAAATAAATATATAATATGTTTTAAAGCCAGAAGCCGAATTTTTGGGCAACTTTACAAGTAAAGTGCAGGGTATAGAAAATGTGGCCTAGTTTTTTTTGATTTTCTCTTATTTTTCAATAAATTATGCTGAAAAGTTTCTGCTTTACATTTGAATATAATATTTTTGACGTCAACGTCTTCGCTAGGGGTTTTTTTTTTTGATAGCTTTCAAATCTCTATAAATGCGCGTTGTACAATTAAAAAGAGCAATTTGTAGAGTGGAATTATATACCCGAAGGAATTGTTTGGATTACATTACGAAACAAGAAATGCGGGCTGATATATAGCGAACGGCCACTTTAGATTTGCGTGTGTAAATTATTGGGCAATATAGAGTACTATATAATATAGAGCACGATTTTTGATTAGATTTTAATACAGCAGAGAGCACTTTTTCGTATTATCTTATAACATTTGATTATTGCATTCACAATTTAGATTGCGGTAGCTAAGGTAATAGGCCATAATTTATTTCCAGAGCGACATCGGAGGCCAAACAAGCCGAAGATTAAGCACTGGTCGCACCTAAAAGGAGACCAACAAAAACGAGTGTAACAGGTAGCCAGCCGGTTTGGACATATGTGGGATATATATATATATGTACATGTGTGTGTGTGTGCATTGAGTGGTCTCTCTCTAAAATATGAGGGCAGAGATTGCTGAACTGGAAAATCCATTTATTGAGCGCTTAAATGTATCTATCGATGGCATAGATTGAAAGCATAACGAAAGGCAAAAGATATATGCGACTGCCAGGTAGTCGGGCGGGTAGTCAGTCGAGTCGAGTCAGGTAAGGGAAAAGTCTATCATTTTTCTAATTACTGCATATTATCGGAGACGTTACAGGTAAATAACAATTTAAAGGCAAACATCGGGCAGTGAAAGCAGTTGGCGATAATGAAACATGCTGCAGGGCCTCAGTCGGGATGTGTGCCTGGCGCAACGCGCTGATACCCTGTGATATTAAATGCTCTCCAAAAAGGTGTCTTAAACTTGACTAATATGCAAGTCAGGCTAATAATCGATAAGAATATGTAATTATCGATCATAATAAATGATCGATAATAGCTGGTGTTCATTTTTTACTCATCGGATTGCTGTCTTTACCTTGAATAATCTGCGAGACAGGCTAAAAATCGATAAGAATATGAAATTATCGATCCTAATATACAATCGATAATAGCAGGTCTTAATTTTGTACTCATCGGATTGGTGTCTTTACCTTAAATGATCTGCGAGACAGGCTTAAGATCGATAAGAATATCGATCATAATAAATGAAAGTGGTTATCGATAGTAAATAAATAGCAGACAGACTGATATATATGTATAAATATAGGCGATCAGACAGGCGGACAGACAGACTTTGCATTTTACACTGCGTACAGGGCATACAAGAAACAAAAAAAAGCAAATTTCTGTTTGTCTGCGACTTGTATGTTGCCTTTGCTGCTATACTTCTTGCTCTTCTTCTTTGTGCACGTACGACAGCTACAACATACAAACAACACACACACACACACACACACCCACAGATGCAGATACATACAAATGTATCTGAGTATTCGTCAGTAACTTGTTTCTTTGTGCATTGTGCATTGGAGCTGGGCGCTGCTTTATTCCACTCAATTGACGTGTTCCGAGAACTCTTCGTCTTCATCTTCCACTTCTTGCACAAATATACAAGCACATAGCTAAACATGCAATACATACATACTTACACAGATGTAGATACAGATACAGATGCAGATACAGATACATACTTCTGAGGTATGCAATCCGTTGCATGCTGCTTTTTGGTTAGCCTGAAACTGGATGCCTGCTTAGGTGCAGTTAACGCGACAGCGTTGCCAGATTGCCGCTGTTAACCATGGCCAAAAAAAATATTTGAATAAATTAAAATGTTAGCTTCAAAGCGTATCTAAATTTCAGCAAATTCTTCTTTAAAATTGTTGGTAACAAATATTTTGTTCAACTTTAATTATTATTAAATTTAGTAAACAACTAAATATAAAAATACACAAAAATTAAATTATGATTTTGAACAAAGAAAATATAACAAATTAATTAATATAGACAATGTTTAAATTGATATTTATTTTATTTAAAATAGCCTAAAAAAGAATTAGGTATACTTAATCTATGTTAATTTCAGCTTAATTTAATTTTAATTTTCTTTTTATTAAATTCCAATTAAAAGTATCTAAAAACACAAAATTAAATTATAACTTTTAAAAATTAAAATAGAAATTAATAAAAATAATTTAATATTTATTTAATTAAATTATGTTATTTAAAATAGCGCAAAAAGCGAATGTTTGTGTTTATTTCAATTTAATTTAAGTTAAAATTTTTTCTCTGTGTATAACTCTTCTCCATATTTGCACAAAATGATTTGACCCTTTTGACCCATTTTTAAGTGAAAATACCCTGTTAACCGATCTGATTTTGGGTGGGCATATATATTTCAGTGTCACAGCAGCGTTGCCAGATGTGTCAGATGTGCAGCTGGCTAACTGAAACTGCAACTGCATTTGGTTTCTTTACACACACACACACACACACACAAAGGCCAAGTCCAAACTGGCCTGGCCTAAAGAAAATGGCGACATTTTAGTTGTGGCATCACTGAGTCATGGCATGCCACCTTCCTCTCCCTCTCCCCCCCTGCCCCTGTCCCGTTTTACCAAAAGCCAAATGCCACTTGACCCCGCTGCCCCCGCGCTTTTGCCTCAACGAGCCCCAACAAGTTGTGCTTATGTTTGCGCGCGCGTGTGTGTGTGTGTGTGTGTGTGTGTGTTGCCAACTCAAGAGCCGCGCTTCGGCTTCGCTCGAATCTTGCATGCGAACTCCGCTAAATCATGTTTATCTCGCGCAGCAACATAAAACGAAGAGCAAGAAAAAAAAACATGTCTGACTGCAGACACAAAGACATCTCTGTGTGTGTGTGCGTGTGTGTGTGTGTTTGAGCTTGTGCACTCAACAAGATCCACCCTAATTTACCTGGGTTAAATTGACACATTCACTCGAGCTCTCGCTCACGCTCACGCTCTCTCGCACTCTCGCAGACTGTTGCTCTCTCGGCTTGCATGCTCACACTCGAAAACGACTCAATTATCGAGAGACCTGTTTGGCTGCTCTGCCTGCTCAGCGGTTTTGGGCTGCGCGTGTGTTGCGCTCTCTCTCACTGGGCAGTTTACTCGAAAGTTTGGGCTCAGTTTGAATTTTCTATTCGAAGAGTGCGCTTAGGGCCCGCTGCGTTGACGGCGTTTAAATACAGAACGAAATATATACATATATATGTGTAAATAGAGATTTACACACACACACACACACACACATACAACTGTTTGTGTTAATTTTTTTTTTTTTTATTAGTCTGCAGCAGCAACAAGAACAAGAACAAGAACAAGAGCGACGCTCAAGCCAGTTGTTTGCTGTAGTTTCTTCTTCGGGCGGCTGCAGCGTCGACTCGAAACACACTCGAGGGAATCTCCTCAGATCAGTTCAGCGTGGCGCAGCGGCGAGTTGAGCCTGCACGGAACAGTTACGGCTCTTGACGGCCGGCAGAAACGCAAGCGTTATGTTGGACAAGTGACGTGTGAAGTAGCACAAAACAAAATAATAATAATACAAATGCAAATCAATAAATTGGCAAAAAAGAACTGTTAAGAAAAAAAAACTCCGTCAATCACAATCAATCAAAGAAAACAAAAGAACACCATCAATCAACGAACAAACTCAAATTGAGCGCAACGCGAACGCGACAAAATGTTTGATGTATTCGGCTCCGTGAAGGGCCTGCTGAAAATCGATCAGGTGTGCATCGATAACAATGTCTTTCGCATGCACTACAAGGCGACGGTGATCATACTGATCGCCTTCTCGCTGCTGGTCACCTCCCGCCAGTACATCGGCGATCCGATCGACTGCATCGTCGACGAAATACCCCTCGGCGTTATGGACACCTATTGCTGGATCTATTCGACATTCACGGTGCCCAGCCGCCTGACGGGCGTCACCGGGCGGGACATGGTCCAGCCGGGCGTCGGCTCCCATGTGGAGGGCCAGGACAAGGTCAAGTACCACAAGTACTATCAGTGGGTCTGCTTCGTCCTCTTCTTCCAGGCGATACTGTTCTACGTGCCGCGCTATCTGTGGAAATCGTGGGAGGGCGGCCGCCTCAAGATGCTCGTCATGGACCTGAACAGTCCCATCGTGAACGACGAGTGCAAGAACGATCGCAAAAAGATCCTCGTCGACTATTTCATGGGCAACCTGAATCGCCACAACTTCTACGCGTTCCGGTTCTTCGTCTGCGAGGCGCTGAACTTTGTGAACGTGATCGCCCAGATCTATTTCGTGGACTTCTTTTTGGACGGGGAGTTCAGCACGTACGGCAGCGATGTGCTCAAGTTTACCGAAATGGAGCCCGACGATCGCATCGATCCGATGGCGAAGGTCTTCCCGAAAGTGACCAAATGCACCTTCCGCAAATACGGTCCGTCCGGCTCGGTGCAGACGTTCGACGGATTGTGCGTGCTGCCGCTGAACATTGTCAACGAGAAGATCTATGTGTTCCTCTGGTTCTGGTTCATCATATTGAGCATTTTATCTGGCATTTCGCTCGTCTATCGCATCGCCGTCGTTGTCGGCCCCAAGTTGCGCCATTTGTTGCTGCGCGCCCGATCCCGTCTGGCCGAGAGCGAGGAGGTCGAAACGGTGGCCAACAGGTGCAATATCGGTGATTGGTTCCTGCTCTATCAGCTGGGCAAGAACATCGATCCGCTCATCTACAAGGAGGTCATCTCGGAGTTGTCGCGGGAGATGTGCGGCGACGGCCAGAGTCCACAGAAGCAGCCCTTCGAGGCCTAACTCGGCGCCTGGGTCACCCTGTGCTAGGCCGGGCAGCGTGCCATCGGCCGTAAGTTGAGCTTAATCCTAAACCACTCACACACACACACACACACACACACGCATACAGTAGATGTAGTCGAACACACACACACACACACAGCCTGGCCTGTACAACTTAACAGCTAGCGTCAGTTTGAGTGAGCGAGCGCGCATGCTTAACAGTGCTGGCAAGCAAGCAAAAAGACACTTAGCTTAGTAAACATTCGTTTTTTCCATTATGTTCACGCAATTTTTAAATCATTTTTTTTCGTCTGTACACATTTATACACATTTAATATTAGTTGTAATTATTATTATTCTAGTTTTTTTTTTAACAATATGCTATCTAAAAAACAAAAAAAAAATAGAAGCTGCGGACGCGCTACGAACAACAGCAATATCAATAAACGAAGCAAAAACATGCAACAACAAAAACTATTAAATCTATGTTAAAGCTCAGCCACGCGCTTTTAACAGCAGCTCAAACTTAACAGCGTGAGAGCGGGAGAGCACACGCACTGCTGGTCTTACGCGCTCATTTAAGCGTAACGCAAGCAGCTCAAACTCAAACTCGGCTCGATTCGGCTCGGCTCGCATCGTTGGCGCGAGCGAGATGCCCGTAGCGACTGCAACGCATGCGCAGCGCCCGTCTCGCTTGTGTGCCAAAACTACATTCCCGGCTTGAGGTTTAGCTGTTCTTGTTGTTGTTTTCTATTTTTTTTTTTGGTTCTTTTGTCTTTTAGTTGATTGCTGAAGCTGCTAAATCTGCATGCAAACTGGTTTGACCAGCGCAGACAGCGTAGGAGGGAGCGGGACAGAGGGCGGGGGGGGCAAGTTCAGGGCAATTGCGAGGGCGCATTTGCCAGCAGACAGAAGAAATCGTCTGCTAATTAAGAGAAACTTTTCAAGAGATGAGCGCGTGTTGCGATAAAGTAGAAATATCCTCACATTAATTTAAAGAAAAGGAATTACAAAATTATAAATAAAAATATTTTCAAAATTTTAACAGGATTATTAAAAGTTTTTTTTTTTCATTTGAATATTCGTTAGTTAAGTCTGCACGTGTTGCGTTTACTCTGACTTCGTGTCACGCTACCATCTCTAGATCGTTAAAAGAAACAATGCCAATTAGAAGTCAGCAAGAAGAAGAACACATTTGGCCCCTTCCGTCCGCAAGTGTGTTCTTATCTTATCAATATCGCGACCCCTCCCCCTCCCCTTACCCTACCCAAGGCAGCCTAAATAACCATCGGACCTTGTTGATAAGACGAAACAAAAAAGTAAGAAATACAAAAAAAAAAGAAACAACAACAACATCAACAAGAAAAAAGAAGACAAGCGAGCATCTCTCGAGTTTGACAGGCGGCATTTTAAGTGATAAAGTGTTGTAATTAGCGCACATTTACAGATCGCACGATCATATTTCAGCAATCACACACACACACACACACACACAGTCGTTGCTGCCATCTACTCGTAATTTACAGTTAATGCAAGCGCACAAAAAAATGCTCGACCAATAGATACCGTGTAGTAGATGAAATACCTATTAGCTTCTCATTATTCGATGACATTCTGCAAGACATGTCCTCACACCATATGACACAACTGCTGACATGTCATTAGGCTGGTCATATATAAAAAACATTATTTTTCAAAAATCTTTAAATATAGTCCTATAAATCCATTTTTTTTTTCCAAATCTGTCGTTTTTCGTACTATGAAAAGAGGACAAATATGAATTAGGCCTCATAATATTTTGTATAAATTTGTTTTTAACAGAATCCACATACCAAATTTCATAGTTTCTTACAGTTTCTCAGTTCAAAAAGGTTGCAAAGAGATGGGAAAATGTTGAAAATGGTTTCAATACGCTTGTTGAAATGTTTTATGCTACCCTTTTTTTTTTATTGTTTAGAGGAAAAAAAGAAAAACACAAATAAAACAGACAATTTGTGTGTTTTATAATTCAGCCACAGCCCCATCCAGGGGCACACACACACACACACACACACACACACACACAGATACAGTTACAGATACAAATTCAGAACGAACTGTGACCGCCAATTTGAGGTGATCAATGAATGCGGTTGCCCCACAGCTTCCCCTGTTTAAATAGATCGGACAGACAAAAGCCCGCTCGGCATGTGAGAAATATACGAGTGCATTCATAATACTCGTTATACGCGCAATTGTGGGTATTCGCTGTGTTTCATGAATGAGAAAAGCGTTTGGCACGCGAAAAACGAAAATGAAAACGTTCATGAAAAAAAAAATATTACTCTGTAATTATTTCAGTTGTTTTTTTTTTTTCAATAAATAATTCACAAATATTCATTCAGATGAGATGAGAAAGTATTTTAGTTAAATCACTGAATAAAAATTAAATTGAAAATACATTTTTTCAAATTCAAAATTTATTATAGCTTAAATGCAAGAATTTTATTTCAAGTGCATTTCATTCGCAATTATTAAACAATTTCGTTTATAAAAAAATTAGGCATAAAAAATTTCTAAAATTTTTAAAGCTTGAAATTAGTTTGATTTTTTTTGTCTGCAAGCGTATTTAAAATTCGGCTTTCATTAATTGTTGTTTTTATTATTGTTATTTGCTGTCGACACGCACAAATGAGTATTCACAATTATTCATTCAACTCATTTCTGTAGCAGAATAATTTTTGTGTGTGTTTTTTTTTTGTTAAATTGCATTAATTACTTTCAATTAGCCAAAAGACGTTAAAAACAATAGCAACAAAGTGCAGAATAATTGCCGTTATTAATTGTGTCAAAGTTGAGCGCGAAATATGTGGCTGACAACAACCGTTATGCGCAGCAGTGTAGAAGAAGCAGAGAGAAACAGGTATATTGCGTATACGCTGCGTTCAACAGACAAAATGTTGACGTTGCGCATACGCCATGTTGGCCAAAAATAAATAATAAACAAAATGTACGTAAATTATATATATTATATAATTAACATTTCTGTATTTTATTTTGATCAAAAGAAACAAAGGAAAGTTGAAATTCCACTCGAATTGAAAGCTTTTTTTTGAGTTCAGTTTGGTTTAATTTATTTGTTAACTTTATTTTTAAATTGGCCAAAATGTTAGGTTGGATATGGGTGAGAAAGAATCAAGTTAACGATAATTGAAACTTCTGTGTGTGTGTGTGTGTGTGTGTGTGTGTGTGTCATTCGCTTCAGCAGAAATCACGCATTGCTCATCTAAAATCCCCCCCAAAAAAAAACAAACTGATTTCTCAGCAACATTTTTTTGTTCTGTTTCTCTTTTACCATTTTCTCAATAGTTGCACGCAGCCAAAAACTGAGGAGGAAGCCTTGCAGTGGGCGTGGCCGTCTTTTGGGGCCAATGACGAGCTGATGAACACATATCAACGAATTCCGAGGCGCTCGTGTTTAAAGTGTTTTCACTGATTGCAAAACACTTGCAAACTAGTGCAAAAAAAAACAAAACTAAAAAACAGAAAATTAAAAAAATTCAACAACAACAACAACAACAACACCACCAGGGAAACAGGCAGCTGTTTGGAGAAGCCAACGACAATCATAATAAATATTTAGTTCATAATTTTCAACTGGGCTGCTATAAAAATGTAACGGTAAAACTAAAGGAAGCGTAACAGGAACAGAAAGAAAGAAAGAAAAAGACAAAGCATAAAAAAGACAAGCGCTAAAAGTATAAAAGACAACATTCGTAATTTCTTTTCTTTTTTTTTTGTGTGTAATTTTACAACAGCGAATCGGAGAATATTTTTTATAAACCATAAACTACATATATAAACTACTTTATATATAGAGATATATATATGTGTATATCTACATTTATATATGTATCTAATGCAAATGCCACATGCGATTAATATTTATGCTAAGAGTTGTGATCATTGATTAAGCAGTTTATAAAATTTATAAACAAATTGAATAAAAACGACAAAAAAAACAAACAAACAAACAAACAAACAAACAAACAATAATTTACGCCTAGTAAACAAATGCCAACAACAACAAGCACAACAACAACAACAACAACAACAATAAATGCAACAATAATAATTATATTATTGAAATATATATGTTTATCAATAACAATTTTAATAAATATTTTTTATTATACACATTTTTCGCCAACGCCCATATTAAAATATTTATATAAATATATAAATATAAATATATATTTTTTAAGGAATAACATTTATTTGTAACTTTTTTTTAATCTTACATTTTTCGTAGCAATTTTTTCGCCAGCAATTTAGCATTTTATTTTATAATTGCAATTTTTGTCATATTTTATTTTATTCTTTTTTTTTTTTGTTAGTTTTTAGAACATTTTAGTTTAGCGCAAATTTTTTTTAATAAAACAAAAATCGATAACAAAAAAAAAAAATACAGCTTGAAAATAATATTTATGAAATTTTGTAAGCAGCAA
>SCDT01002579.1:1451-25336 GCA_004143765.1 Drosophila melanica | reverse complement strand
TTGATTATCTACACGTACTTGCAGGGTAATTTTATTTTCCATCATCACATCTGAAGCTTCCTTCAATGCTTGGGAAGCTTTGTACTCTCCTTCCGCTGATATGATCTTGGCACGAGCCTCTCTTAACGCCTCTGCCTCGCTGGCCAATGCCCGTTGAAGGACTTCCGGCAAGTTAATATCCTTACTGTGAAAGAATGTCTTATAGACTTGCTTTAGCTATGACAAAAAGAATCTTACATGTCAACACGTTCGATTCTCACACCCCATTTTGAGGTTACATGATCCACAGCTATTCGAATCTCCTTAGATAAAGTCTCTCTGGATGTAAGCAGGTCGTGGAGTGTTTTGGAACCTACAATATTACGAAGAGTAGTTTGCGCTATGAACAGAGCCGATTCGTGCACATTCAAGANCTCCTTAGATAAAGACTCTCTGGATGTAAGCAGGTCGTGGAGTGTTTTGGAACCTACAATATTACGAAGAGTAGTTTGCGCTATGAACAGAGCCGATTCGTGCACATTCAAGATTTGGAGTGTCGCACGCACTGAGCTTTCTATGTAGTAGAACACAACGGCATCCACGCTAATCGTTACAGAGTCCTTAGTGATCATGTCCTGTTTCGGAATCTCCTCTACAATAGTGCGTAGATCCACTAGCTCATAAGTATCAATGCAAGGTAAATACCAGATCAGACCGGGCCCACGTGATCCCTTCCTAAGTGGAGATCGGTATTGCAAAACAATTTGCCGAGTAATTCAATCAGATTTACCTGATATGACCCAGACGAAAGAATATAGCGCGGTCAGTTTCCCACACCGTAACATAGCAGAAATATAAGGAAAACGGAAATGTGATCACAACGATAATCCACGATAGGACAATTGCAATTGACTCAAACGACGTGTTTTTGTCGTTTTCACCTTTGAGTAGTTGTAATTTATATATGCAATAATATGTAAGAGATAGGAGTCGGTTACTTGTTTTAACATACTCTTTTCCTTGGGAACCTTCGGGTTGTTGCTCCGTTTCCTTAAACATTATTTGGCCTTCATCGGTTTTGGCTGCAGTTTTTTGTTCAGCTAAGAATAGCTGGTAACGTAATTTTGCTTCAATAGGCATAACAACAAATTTTCTGAACGATATGAATTTGGATCACACTCATATTTTAAACTTGCTTGTGTTTTGCAATTACGGGACACATTGATTTAAAAAATTTCTACCAGATATTTCAAAAGGGGTTTCCAGGGGTTTGATCAGGACAGGGTGCTTAATCAACATAGCTATATTCGTCTGTCCCTCTGTATGAATGCAGCGATCTCAGAAGCCACAACAACAATATAACTTTACTTTTCGATAAACATATATTTTAGACCATGGTTTTCTTAGCACATCTCGAAAACTTAAATAGCGACAGCCACGAAGTTTTTCTCGTAAAGCATTCTCAGATCAATAAAATGTAGGTTTTCGCTTCCTCCCTCCACAAATTATATGACGCGGGTGCACAGGACTATATCTCCAAATATATATTTCAAAACTCCAACTTAAATAGAAGACCAAACAACAAATTCTTTGTTTATTTCGTGAACGAGTTTATCAGTCTTGTCATACTCGTTCACGAAGTGAAATTAGTATAATAGGTTTGTGCAATGTCGCTAATGCTGTGCGTCTATCCGAATGAACGCCACTTTTTTAACGCTATTGATGATATAGGATTCACCTCAAATCGAAAATCGATAACTCTAGCTTAAAAACAGTGGGAGATATAGAGTCTTTCAGGGAGGTGGGGGCGTTTGGGCCGTTATAGTGGGCGAGGACGGGAACCTATTGGGGAGTTCAGCAGCTTTCTACATATTAATTAATTTGGTGCCTGTGGCTTTGGTGCCTTTGGCCCACCCGGGTGGGGGAGGGAGTTGTAGTAGCCGCAAAATTTTTTCTGAAACGTCTGGGGAAGCTTCCCAGTAATATATATCCCAAATTTAATGAGTCTAGCTGAAAAACTGTTGGACATATAGGTATTTCCGATTTTGTATGGCGGGGCGTTATAGTAGGAGTGGCCGCAATATCAATGCAATCTGTGGCGGTGGTCACCAGGTATCTATCTTTAAAATTGTGGGAAATATTCACATTTTATCGATTTGCGATTTGAGGTGCATCGACATTTTATCGATTGCCAGCCTCCCAGTGGGCGTGGCACAAAAATCTTATAACTTTGTCTGAAGAGGATAACTAAAAGTATATATCCAAAGTTTTAAGTCTCTATCTTCAATAGTGCAGAAAATAGTAGCACAAATCCGGACAGAATGACGGACATTGCACAAACCCAACCCGTCGTAAACGAGTATAAAAATACAAAAATTTGCAAAATAACAATAAGAACGTGAATGAGTATAACGCAGTTGGTAATGCCCGACTGCAGCGCTCTTATATTTATGTCAAAAAAGTGCATAAACTAAAAAATTTATTTACTCTTAGGTTGACGCGTGGTCCTTATCATAACTAGCTCAATTTGAAGTTTTGTTTTCAGATTTTTTTTCCGTACCGGATCCAAAGAACGGTATGAAAGGCGCAAAACTATTATCACCACCTTTTTTCCGCGCCTCGAACGGTTTCATCATCTCCACAGGGAATGGATAAATGAGCGTGACTTTTCGCTCTTGGGCAATTGATGTTAGGACCTGCAAGTGCCGCAACTGTGCAATTTTAAATGGATTATCTACACGTACTTGCAGGGTAATTTTATTTTCCATCATCACATCTGAAGCTTCCTTCAATGCTTGGGAAGCTTTGTACTCTCCTTCCGCAGATATGATCTTGGCACGAGCCTCTCTTAACGCCTCTGCCTCGCTTGCCAATGCCCGTTGAAGGATTTCCGGTAAGTTAATATCCTTACTGTAAAAGGATGTCTTATAGACTTGCTTTAGCTCTGACAAAAAGAATCTTACATGTCAACACGTTCGATTCTCACACCCCATTTTGAGGTTATGTGATCCACAGCTATTCGAACCTCCTTAGATAAAGACTCTCTGGATGTAAGCAGGTCGTGGAGTGTTTTGGAACCTACAATATTACGAAGAGTAGTTTGCGCTATGAACAGAGCCGATTCGTGCACATTCAAGANCTCCTTAGATAAAGACTCTCTGGATGTAAGCAGGTCGTGGAGTGTTTTGGAACCTACAATATTACGAAGAGTAGTTTGCGCTATGAACAGAGCCGATTCGTGCACATTCAAGATTTGGAGTGTCGCATGCACTGAGCTTTCTATGTAGTAGAACACAACGGCATCCACGCTAATCGTTACAGAATCCTTAGTGATCATGTCCTGTGTCGGAATCTCCTCCACAATAGTGCGTAGATCTACTAGCTCATAGGAATCGGTGCAAGGTAAATACCACATCATACCAGGTCCATATGAGCCCTTTCTAAGTGGAGATCGCTCTTGCAAAAGAAATTACCCAGTAATTCAATAAGCTTTACCTTATACGACCCAGGCGAAAGAATATAGCTCGGTTATATTCCTCAATCGCAATATAGCAGAAATATAAGGAAAAGGGAAAGGTGATGACAACGAGAATCCACGAGAGAACAATTGTAGCTGTCTCAAACGACGCCATTTGTGTGTTTTCAGCTTCAAATGTTTGGATTAAGAGTTATATATATATATATATGTGCTCGTTTAGAAGAGTAAAGGCTCAATTACTTGTTTTAAGATAATCTTTTCCTCGCCGGCGTTCATGTGTTGAATCAGTGTCGGAAGGCCTTTTATCTATGTCAGGTTGTTTACCACTTTTAGCTTCTTTATTGTCTTCATTTTCTTGATTTTTATAATCTTCATTTTTCTCATTATTGCGCTTGGGCATCCGTAAAGACGAAGAAGCCATAACGACAAATTTGGCAGGTAAAAAAATATGTTACAAGCTGAATTTCTTTATTGTTTGAAAATTCGTTGAGTTATTGATTCATAATATGAAAATTTATTACAAAACGTACTAAACTGATTGTATAAGGATTGCCTTAATGAGACAATTTAAAGCTAAGCTATACTTTATGTGTATTCATTTGACTAGATTAAAGTAGTTTGCTGTATCCTTTTTGAAATGCAGGCTGCGCCTACAAGTTTGCATAATATTTTGGGAAAAGTAACTGAAAACTTTTAGATTTATATGCAATTGCATTTTAGACAATTTCACAGAAAACCAAACTTTGGAAAAACAAATAGAATGCTTGAATCCAGTTGACTCGTTGACGGAATACCCTACAACTATTTTATGAAACACTGTTTAACGATTTCACAGTCAGCAGACTGAAAACTCATCAATTTTATAGCAATACAGTTGATTGCTATATTTTTAGAGAATGGATCAAACATTCTTTTAATACATAAAACATAGGGTATTTAATGATTGTAAAGAAATATGTGCAATGGTCAAGATTGTCCGGAAAAATGTGGGGGTCAGAATAAAAAAAAACTTTGTCACTGAAAGTTGCCAAAAAGTTGGCAGTCGAAAAACTAAAAACTTTTGTTTTCTCGCCTCCTTTTTTATGAAGCGACAAGCAAATGGCAACTGGCAACTGCCAAAAGACAAAGGCCAGCGAGACTATATGGGGCGAGGATGCTTGGGAGTAATAACTTCGGAATGACTTTTGTTGCTTCCTTGTAATGCATTGTGCGGCAACGGCAGCAACTCTCTTTCTCGCTCTCTCTCGCTCTCTCTCTCTCTCTCTCTCAACTTTTTCACTCCGTGACCACATGTGCCAGTCGAAAAGTTTTTGTCCACCCGCTGCCAGATTCATGCGACCCCATCATAAAGTAATTTATGTGATTTGCCCTTCCTCTCTCTCATCTCTGATTGCAAATGCAGCACCATATGGTCAGCACCAGGCAGCCAGCCAATTGTCTCGGGTAGCAGTAGAGAATTACTCTATTATGTTTCGGACTCATCAAATAGCAAACATTCGCCAGATGGGGGGCATAAAGTTATTAGTCCACAGGGAACGGCTGACCGCAGCATACGATGTAATTCCATGAGCTGACTAAATGAATGCCACATCAGACTAAACTAATCCGTCATTGTCAGCATTTGTAATGGAATACGATGGCACCACAGTTACACACGCATATATCACAGCATCGGTAGTGTGCCGGGTATATATATCAAATCCCTAATAATGCACTTAAGGCCAACGGAATTGCAATAAACTTTTCCTTTTACAATTATTTAATTACAAAGTTAGCGCAATGTGATATAATTGAAAGGGTTATAAAGGCAATTAACGGCATTTGTGTTTTACTAATGTGAACCGTAAATGTAAATTTTCCGACTAGAAAATACTCTTCAGAACATAGTTGAAAAGAAGTTGTCTGTGTCGAAACTAAAAGGTTTTTCATGTGAATGGCTCAGAAGAAATTTAAGATAACTTAAGAGTTTGAACTAAGCTAGGTAATGGTTTTAAATAGATGCGATAATTTTCTAAATCAAGTTACCTGCCGAACTGTAAGTATAAGTATTTTTGTTAATAATTACATAAGTACATATACACTTAAGCATCCAACAACCAGTTAATACTTTAAAAATTTTGTAGCAAAATGTCAAAACAACAAGAATCACAAGATAATGTGGAATTACGGGAAGCCATAAGACTGGCGCAGTTAGGTGAGTATAAATATTTGTTTGTTTATATATAATTATATGTACATATGGAAATTTCAACTAGATTTCAGTTCGTTGCGACTTACGTTCATAGAAAATGTAATGCGTGTTATGACCGAAACCTTCCAACGTGTTAAGATCTCGCTGATATTGCCAAAATTGATTGGGGATCCCGTTGCTTTGACCAAGGTACTATCTGGTACTGAATACCAGAAGGCCATACCACTGGTGGGCGACTTTATACGCAGACGTGATATTATATTAAGGGAAAAGCGACCGCCATTGATGGACCATGGCATGATCCGAATTATTGATTACTTCCAAGTCAATTCTGCGATGTACACGTTATTTCCCGTATACATGAACAGCATGTCTGCTACTGAGCGGAAGCTTCTGACTACCTTTGAGAAGCTCATGCAAATAGCTAGGACCCATCTGGATCGCGATGCGAAAACACAAATACAACATGAACGAGAACTGCAGGGTGTCTTTAGGGAGAAGGCACAACTGCAGAGCGAGATAGAGGTCTTTGAGCAAAAATTAAAAAAATACTACGACGAGGAGCGCGCTATAGAAGATGCCAAGTTGGCATGTGTGGCCAAATTAGAGGAGGAACTGAAAATGAAGAAGGAACTACACGAAGCTAAAATTGCGCGTGAAACGTAAGACTCCCAAGGCCTAAACAAAAAAAAAAATATATATATATTTTTATATCCTATATTATTCTAGAGAACTTTGTCGGCGGGATGCACAAAATAGTTTTAAGCTTAGTCAGGAGAAGCAATTCGAACTGATGGAGGAACTAGAGAAGATTCGATTTGAGAACGAAAAGCAGATAAAGGATAACAAAAAAAGAAATAAAGAGGCAAGTGACGAAAAGTATGTAAGACGAAAAGATATATAAATATTTATAAGTATATATAAAAAACGATAAAAATTCCCAACAGAAACAAATTGATAATACAGCTGCAGGGCATTATAAGAAAATACGATAACGTGATCGGCGACAAAATTACAGAAAATGTAGAATTGACAGACGAATTAAATGTAGCTAAGGCAGAGCTTAAGGAGTTTATGGTTTTGTATCGCAAAGAGGCGGCCATTTACAATGAGATCGTTGTTAAGCGCGAAAAAGAAGAAGAACGGAAAAAACTACAGACTATACTATTATATAGCATGAATCGGGCCGCACGAATAATTCAAAGATATTGGCTCGCGTGGCGCAACCATATGAAAAAGAAAAACAGAATGGCATCAAGAAAGAAAAAATAATGTAAATGGCAAAGAAAAGTAGAAAAACTTACTAAATCAATTGGCCAAATAATCAAAAATTAAACGAGTATAAAAAGGTGCTAAGAGAAAAAATCAAGAAACCGTTATAATAAATACTAAAAACATAAATAAACAATAAAAAAAAACTGCTAATATGCAATGTAAATTATATAATGTAGCAGAAAATCGTAATCAAATAGGATTTAAGCTAAAACATAGTAACCAAAATAAATTATGTTAGCTGTAAACGCAAATTTGCTTTCGAATTAAAAACATACACTTTTTGCAGAAACACTAAATAATAATAATATCTTTTTAGTTTGTTTTTTCTTTGTTTCCATACACAATGGACCCATTAGTAGATTCTGACCTTATGGATTCGAGTGACTTCAATGAGAACATCGAACATCGAACATTGGGGGAACAAAAAAATGTTGGTAGGTAAAAGTTGTACACAAAAAAAAAAAAAAATATTAACTCAAATCACGTTCGATAGATTTCTCCACTTTGCGCACGATACAAATACGTTGTGTCTTAAAAGCTATTCTGATCTCCGTAGAGTGTGCGAAGAGCGCTTTATTGTTGCCAAAGCTACTGAAGTATCCCCACAACGTGGCCAAAGTGTTAGATGGCACCAAATACCAGCCAGCAATAAGACTGGTGGAAGACTATATACGCCGCCGTGATATTATCGTGAAGGGACAACGAGCGCCATTATCTGATCATGGCATGATCAAGCTCATTGATTACTTTCAAAAATATCCAGGGATTTACGAAATGTTTCCTAATATTCGTATGAATCAGAATGATCACAAATTGATAGGTACCTTTACGCAGCTGTACCAAATTGCCAAACATCATATCCTGCGCAAATCCCATGCGGAGATCAACAGGGAACGCGTACTGCACAAGCTCTACCAAGAGAACGAGAAAATCAAAGGCCACATAAAGCAGATGCAGGCCAACCTTGCCAAACAGCTGGTGCAGGTGCGCTGGAAAGCGGCTGTGAATAGCGTGTTGTTGAAGAAATGCGAGGGTAATCTGGAGAAGCAAAAAATGGCTATTCTGAAGCTAATGCACAATGAAAGGTGTGTGTGTGTGTGTGTGTGTGCCTATGTGTAAATTTTGTAAAAAATCATATAAATCATCGTTTATTGTTACCAGTGAAAGGTGCCAACGCATAATACGCAACAACCGCAAGGACATATTAGAGAAGCAAAAATATTTGGAAGAAGAGCTAAAACACATGTCTGTCGCATACGAAAACCAAAATAAAAAATTTCAACGTGAAGAAAAACTTGCACGTGAGGATAAGTAAGTTAAGACGATACTATACTTCGTGAAATCAAAAGTTTAATTGGAAATATTACAAACATTTAACAGAAACAAATTGGAACTGCTATTAGAAGGCACTTTAAGGAAATACGATCGTACTATAAGCGAAAAAATGATTGAACATTTAGACCTGGAGGATCAATTGAAGAATGAGAAAAAACTGCTAGATCATTTAATGATCACCTATCAAAAAGAGGAGGCCATCTACAACGATATTGTTATCAAACGCGAAGAAGAGGAAGAGCGCAATAAACAGCATGCCATCTTAAGTTATATGATGAACCACGCTGCACGTACGATACAAACCTATTGGCGTAATTGGCGCAAAAATTTATTGAAAAGAAAACGTGGCTTACAACGAAAAGTAAATTTAAAAAAGTACTAAGGAAACGATAAGGAAAACTACTGAACAAATTCTAGTAATTGTGTTTATTATTTAAATAATGAAATAAAAATAATTAACAACAATGAGCATACGAAAATCATGTCGATTAGAACTGATTGAAATGATAGTCATAAGCTCATTGCTAGTCAATCTAAATAAATCTGTATAGTTATTTTCGACAAAGGTCAGGGGGATTCATAAACTATTTATTTATGTATATAACCTAAAATAAAAGCACAAAAATTTAATTAATGAAGCAACGAACAAATAAGTTGGAGATGTGGCTTAAATATCTAGCAAGAATTCATTGAAATTACCAAGCGTGAAATGAGCAGCTGTCACTAGAGCACAAAGGACATTGAGCAGACAGACCAGGACACGCAAATCACACACAAATACACACACACACTGGAAGTGAGACAGACACGCAGACAGAAGCTTGACAGCTTGAGATAGAAAGCGAATGGCAATTTGAAATTTCATTAAATTTCCCTTTTTTGCACAGTGAGGAAAAGTCGCGACATGGAAATTTCTCATAGCTGTATTGACATCGACCTCAACAGGCAACGTTTGTATATATGTGTATATATATAATTTTCCACAGAAATGCGAAAAGAAGTCAACTCAATAGCTTTGCGGCGGTTTCTATTAAATTAAATGATGCCCATAATTTTCCTAAGATTTCAACTTTAAGAAATTCCCAATTTAAATGTGCCAGGGCAGCTGTGCTGCTTTGAATTCCGAACTCCATGCATGCCGATTTCTATATGTCGCCATAAATTAAGGTAGAATAAGCGACGCTTTTAATCTAAGCGAACTCGGACGGACACGGAGCGTCAACGCGGCCTGGACATGGCCATTGTAATCAGCACATTGTGCTCTCAGCATAAATCCAGACAACTCCGATAAGTCCCGCCTGCCATGGCTGCACGTAAACACGCTGCTGCAGTCGGAAACGCTTCGGCTGAGAGAACCACATCAAGCGCAACCTGAAAGATGAAAATCCCTTGCTTTAAATGGATTTGCGCTAGCTCGCAAAGTGCTAGAGCGCAAAAGATGCCGTGACTGGGCGTGGTACAGCAAATACCGCCCAGCTGAGGGACGCGTTCATTTGCCAGGAAAGGCAAAATATGCGCAAATGTGTTAGCATTAACAATGCCTCACTTAGAGGTGAATCGAATAAAACGCTCGCACCAGATATTTAGAGCAAAGCAAACTTTCTGACTATCCCTTCTTCGTTAATCTGCGTTGGAAGCTCTGCAAACACCTTTAACACTATAAGATTAAAGTGCATACAGAAAATCCTTTAAAAACATTTTGCTATTATGTTCAACAGTCAAATATTTAGAATGAAAATGNACCAGATATTTAGAGCAAAGCAAACTTTCCGACTATCCCTTCTTCGTTAATCTGCGTTGGAAGCTCTGCAAACACCTTTAACACTATAAGATTAAAGTGCATACAGAAAATCCTTTAAAAACATTTTGCTATTATGTTCAACAGTCAAATATTTAGAATGAAAATGGTTTTCAACAATTTATAAGCTGTGAAGATAGAAAATTGGGAGATGGATTATAGAAAAAACTAAAACCTAAGCATAATTTTATTCATTGTTGTTGTTCTTTAGTCAAGTCTAATTTTAAGACAGAAAATGGTTTTAAACAAACTGTATGTAATTCTATGAGTAAATATAGTAGTGGTAGTATATATCTTCTTTGGTTTAAATAAAAATAATGCTAGACAAATTTAGTTTTACAAACAATTAGGAAATATATATGTACATACCATACAGGATTTATATAATTTACGAGTTGTTAATATCATATTTTCTCCATCCAATTCAGATTCATATGCTGCGCTAATATATTTAAATTCAGATTCATATGCTGCGCTAATATATTTAAAACATTTTTTACCCATCTCTGAAAAATAAACGCAGCTTAATGTAAAAAGCTAGCTTATTAGCTTGTGTAAATTAAAAACATTTGCAGCAGAACAAGTGAGAAGTCAGGGCCGCCCGACTAGAAGATATCCTGTGATTCATACATACACACATACACAAATTTACACACATACATACACAAATGCATGCCGCACTCACATTACTCGGTTGCTGCGCCCCTACTATAGAAACTAAATACTTGTTTTCTTCTAAACTAAGAGTATGATCGTTATGAATCGTTATTTTCAGGACTTATTAAAAGCATTGATACGTATGTAAAATCTAATGTGCAAGTCTGATTGGGTGTTTTTTTTTTTTTTGTTTTATTGGTATTGGGGGCGATTGGTTGCGGATATTCAAAACCCGAAATAAAACCTGCGTATGTCCAACACGAAATACTGAACATTCTAGTGGGTCAAGCTCTTATAGTTTTAGATTTCTGCTCCAAAAACCGGGTAAAAAGCGATAAGTATCGATAATAAGAAAAGCTATCAATACATACGAACCAAATGAGTGCAATATCACCTTTCAAGCTTTTGTGGTCTCCGAAACCGACACGTTCATACAGACAGACGGAGAAACAGACTGACAGACAGACAGGCTGACTCGGCTTGTGATGCTGATCGAGAATGTATATACTTTATGGAGTCGCAGCTGCTTTCTTCTGCCTGTTACATACATTTGCACAAAACTATTTTACCCATTTTCAACCCACTGAAAGTATATAGGGTATAAATAGGGTATAAAAAGAAAAACATTTTTGTAATTTTGGTCCAATGTTAAATGAATATTTCAGACTGTTGGTCAAAAATTTTGCAATGTAGTCAGGCATGAAATACTCGCAGCATTTTATGATTATAAGCACGAGGTTTTTCGGTTTCAGCCAAACGAATAGAAATGCAGTGTGTGCCGCAATTTATGGTACTCATATGCACACACACACANNNNCAGGGGCATCTGAACATGAGGCAACCTCTAACGAGCCCATTTGACTCGTATATTTCGAGGGATGCGGCTTGGGGCTGACGTTTCCCATTCACGTCTTTCACTTCATTCATTCTTCGCGCTCTCTGTTCTGCATTTCTGTTCTTTCTCTCTCTCTCTCTCTCTCTCTCTCTCTCTTTGCTATTGGCATTGCATTCAGCATACAAGCCAGCCTAATAACTCGGACTGAGCTCTGGCATAGGGCTAACCACATGCAATGCCCAAGTTCATGCGGTATGCGCGTGCTTTTCGTTTTCATTAGGGACATGGCCCAGGCCAGACCCAGGACTTATAAGTGTTGCAGCTGCTGCAACAACTGCGGCTGCATATTGTGTGCACGCCATTGGTATTGGACTCAAAAAGCCATCATCATCTAAAGGTGTACGGCAAGCAACTAACTAGCAGCTAACCGTAACCACCACCCAGTGGCGTCTGCTGTTGGTCGATTGAGCAGTTAACAGCAAAATTGCTCAATTTACGTATAAACGCAGCCACCGATGCTACCTTACAGCTGGAGTGCATTTGCAGTTACAATTTTGTAATTTTCAAAACTATTTTTCGGCTGTTGGTATTTGCTTTTATTTTATGTTGACATGCTCGAAATAAATATATTTCTTTGTATTTTAGTAAATATATATATATGCCTATACCAAGAACTTAATAAAAATTACCTTTATGAATTTTAATTTGGTTTATGCCACTGTGTTTGACAACTCTATTTTTACTATAATTTTATTGAATTTCAATTATTTTTAGATTATCAACTCCTGTTTAACTAAGCTTTGTTGCATTCCTTTTAAAGGTAAAGTTTGATATTTCTATACTGTCATTAAAAAATGTGTTCTATTCATTATTTTAAACTTTTCCAAACATTTTTAACTTTTTAATGCTTTTTCACTCCACTTTGTTCCATGCGTTACTCTTATATTAGACGCCATTTATTGTTCTATTTACTACCTCATTTTCACTCATATTGTTCTACGCCATTTTCACTTTTTTTAATTAGTATATGAATAGCCTCTCAACTGTTGCCAACATTGTTCCAATTATTATTTGTTTCATTCCCTATATTCCTAATTATGCTGCTATTTTTGAAGTTAATGAAAACTTTAAGGAATCCATCGCCTTATTTTTTCACTTTGTTTCACTCCACAGAAACTATAAATTTATTAATTTAAGTAAGAGTCCACTCATCCTGCCAGCTGTTATTTACTTAATTTAGATAGCTATTCAGATACTTTGAACACAACTTAATCCACTTTAACAGCTTCACTTCACACCATCTATTTTTCTGTTTTAGCCTGTTTAAAATAATATTGGGTCAATACGGGCGCCGGAGCAGCCGTGGAAATTGAGCAATAAAAGTGTTTTAATTGGAATTCTAAACAAATCGCATTGCATGTTAATTTCAAACTGCCAAATGCTGCCGACAGCCTCCGACCGACAGACAAATCGACCAACCGGCCGTAAAGCAGTCAATGGAAACAAAATATACCAATTTTCCGCCGCATTGCTGGGGGCGATATTGGCGATAGACTGGTATGGTTGATGGAACCGCAGGCGCGGATGTGAAAGTTACATTTAACATTTTTGGCATCAAATTGTAAACTTTTGCGCCCAAAAGTTATATAAATGTGCGGATTCGGAGTCGGAAGCATAAATTTCAATACAGGCAAAATGTCACGCATCCGCCAGTGTGGCCAAAAATGCAATGCGCAAATTGAAACAGAAACAATTTCAAGCGGTTTGCATTGCCGAGCAGAGCAACGCTGCCACGCCCGCGTGCCCCAGGCACACACAGGCTGTGGCACATTTTAACCCAATTTTTGGCCATGTACGCTGCTGCTCGTTGAGCCACGTGCTTTTTAATTGAGCTCAAAGCGCCCACATCTAATTATAATTGCGGATGTGTCCTTGTGGCACATCCCCTGTCAAAGCTGCCACCACCTGGTCATATTTCAATACTATCTGGCAAGTCATCGTCACGTTTACAGGTATTATCATCGACTGTGTATGCTGTCAACCGTCAACGCGTGCCATTTGCGGGCTTGTTACCAAAAATTAGGATCTCTGCGAGTGCGCAAATTCCATTTTTCCATGTCAGCTTTTGACACGACGAAGCGTCGCGTCGCGACTCCGTCCATGATGAAAAATACTTACTTCCTGCTAGTTGCCTGCCTGCCTGTCTGCCTGACTGCCTGTTGCCGCCAACTTTGCCGCGAATTTAGTTGCACATTTAGTTGAAGTAGTTTTCCGCTTGCCACCAAAAGTCGGCAGAACAACTAAGAAATGGCGTCCAACTGGTGTATACACTAGAAAACGCCCTATAATATATGTTATTAACTTATTATTATTTTTTCCTTTTAACATCAGTTTAATAATAATAATTCGTTACCAAGGTTAGGTTAGGCTAGGTTTCAACTGACAGCTACTTAATAGATTTAAAAAGAATCCACTTACAAAATGTAAGTCAATAATTTAAATTAAGGAAAAGGTTCCTCTTACATACACGTTGCAAATATCATAAGACCCGTTTTAATCTATTTAATGGGTACTGTAAGGATTGCCTATGAACGAGCACAGATAGAATTAGGTTAGTTACGATATGTAATACACATGCATATAAACATGTATGTGTGTGGGTTTGGAAGGTTTTCGACTGCATGAAGCGGAAAAAACTAATAATTTATGAGCACTTGTGTGCTTTGCGCCAAGCATTTTTCAATAAATAGTTCTTGTAGCACAGACATATATATGTATATATATATATATATATTTGAACATAGCCTAGAAAACAAGTTGAAATTGTATTTTATGTCATAAGAAATTTATTACGCACTCAAATAACTCCATGTAAATATTCCGATATTTCAAATGAATTCGGTATGTAAGACGAGTCCAGAGAGCGCCGCCTGCAATCACTGGCAGCGTGAGGTGTGCGGCCGTTGTCCGAACTGGAAAATCGATCAGGATCCGGATCATCATAGCAGCTCCCCCACACACAAACTGATGACAACCGACGAATGCCTGCGTCTGAAGCGCGAACTGCAGGCTTCACTCTTTGCCAGCAACCGTGGCGTTAATCCCATAACTTATCTGCTGCTTTGGTTTTTCGTAGTCTTCTGCGCGGGTCTAAGTGTCTGGCTGCTGGCCAAGGCTTTTGTGTTTAAGAAGCCTAATAAGCTAATCGAGGTTTGCCACGATCGGCAATCGGGTGGGCATTCCTCTGTGGATGATATAATGAAGCAGCTGCGCGAGAAGTGTACGGCTTCGGCCAAAATGCTGAGGTCAGACGAGCTCTATGTGCCGCCCAGATTTTGGAGTAACTTTCCCATGAATGGATTTGGTAAGAAATCGAGATCTGTGAAGCAGAAGCCACAATCGGAAACACGAGTCAACATCGATGACGAAGTGGAAACGGAGACAAGTGATTTAGAGTCGAGTGAAAGCGTGGCCACTGAACTGTTAAGCGAGAGTGAAAACAAAGGGTGCGATGAAGCGACGAGCGAGGAGACCACGAGCTCAACGGGTGAGCAAACCGAGGGTAGCACAACAAACGAAGATCAGACTTCTATAACTGTGGACTTACAGGACGAGGCACGTAAATTCACGGATTCCATTGGCAAAATGCCAACGAGATACGGGCCAACAGTATCGAATCCATCGAATGGCCAAAGACGTGACAAAATACGCTGGGCCAACTGGCTCACACGCAGCAAACAAGTCGATTTTCAGGCATAGCTGGTCTCAAGTAGGCTGGGCCAAATAATAATATACAACCAAATAATATAATCAACATAACCATAGAATGAATCCAATTTGCAGGCAAAACATCAACAGCGCCGAGTGCCAACAGTGGATGAGTGAAGTCTTCGCACACTGCAAACGCCTGCTGGCCGACAAGCAACTAGAATTCTGGGACGATTGGTGGCTGAATGAGCCACCGGTACCGTTTTATCAGCTGCCGCGCCTTATGTCCGCATACGACTGCCAGAAGCTGCAGAAGGAGATCGATCGGGAGGTGGCCGCCGCCGCTGCCGACGCAGCCAACCCATCGCCGCTGATACGCTTCGATATGGAGGAGATGACCACCGGCTGGAGTATCTTGTTGGTATTATTTATTTTATTGTTGACGATCTTTATTATTGGCTCCATGGTCTGGTTGTTGAACAGTACGCTGCGGCACATTGCGGCGCCGAGGTATACGGATTGCGAGCGTCAGACAAGCAGCAAACGCTACAACCCAACGCCCAGATCGTTCATCTCGTTTGGCAGGCCGTCCAATCCGCTGACGCGCTTCGGCCCCTACAGGGGTAACAAATTAGTGGTGCCGCGTTCCAACGCAACATAACCGAGTGATAGCGCTCTAAGCCAAGTCCCAGCCTCCACAATTGACAGCAGACACATCACGGCATGCGTGTGGCCAACGTACGGCAAAAAATGGAACAGTTACGAAATCCAAATCAGAGCCCAATCCAAAAAGCGCAGACAAAAATTACGACAATTAAAAGAAGGGGGAAAAAATAGCGGTTGTGCTCAATCGCGGGAAAGATTTATGAAATGTGTTCCGCATGGTTTTTTTTATTGTTTTGCGGGCCAACAAGCAAACAGGCAACACGCGCGCATATAAATAACGCCCCATGTCAGGCACAATGGCTGCGAGTGAGAGTTTTGTTGTTATACAAATTCATATATTTTGTTATATATATTTCATTAAACTTCTTTGCTTTTAATTATTTTGTTTTACTAAACGTATGGACTAATTATGCTACAAAAAGCATGCTATACAAACTGCAGATTTAAATATTTCGCGTAGTGTTAGTTTATGTTGCCAGCTTTTTGGGGCAATCAAATTGAGGGTCCAAATAGTAGTTGTAGTAATATTTGATTGAATTATAATATCACGTTTTTTTGGGCATTTTACTTCAGAAAACTATAAACGGTTTTTATATAATTGATAAGCTGAATAATTTTGTTTGGCCACTCAAATTTTATGAATGATCTTAAACTTATTATTGAGAATTAGTTTGATACAATAAAAAAATTAAATATATATAAAAGAGAATAAATAAACTAGAAAAAATTCTTTGATAATTTGTAATAAGAATTTAAAGTATTATACGTTTTTGTACCGAGTGTAATATAATCAATTTATTTAAAAAAAATTGTCAATAGTGAATTTTAATATTATTAAACAAAATTTAATAGTATTTGCAAAACTTAAAGTTAAAAAAATTCGTTAACAATTTCCTTTTTGTGCCCATTGTAAATGTAACTGATGAATAATATGTATATTTCGAGTGTACTCATGAAAAGGAAAAAGAAGGGCAAGCCAAGTGTTGTCACTCGGGCATCGTATCAACATTTGGCAGGCAACGTCCTATAAGCCGTTCCTAAACTCAAAAAGCTCACAAATAAACCAGAAAGCACCAAAATCAAAGCGCGCCTATTGGGACCAAAAAGTGCATACGAGTGGAGGTAAGGGGAATTGAATGGCAATTGAATTCAAGTGAATTGAATTGCGTTGCGATTGAATGCGCATTTAAATAAAATTCTAGCAAACAATTTGGTTAAATGCGTTGGATATTTATGTTTATGATTAAATGATTGCGCCACTGTTATACGGTTACAATTTATGAATTTCCTTCCATTTTATTCGCGTTGTATGTTTTATATTACGAATTTATTTTTAGTGGCCGCGAGGTCCCAGCAGCAGCATCAGCAGTAGCAACAGCCGCGACACTTAAATCACAGTCACAACTGTAGCAAAATTGAAAACTTTTGCGATATTGCTGTATGTGTATATGTATATGTAACTATGCCATATGTGAATGTACGTGTTGTATGTTTGTTTATACTTTTAATTCATTGGACACTGCAGCTGCCACAATTGCAGACCCATATCCCAGAAGCAGACCCAAAGCAAGTGCCAGAGACCGGGTCACAGCGTGACTTTGATTTATTTGTTGGTTTCCATGCCCAAATGGAATTAAAAGTTTAACATATACTGCGTTTGTGCTTTAACGGAAGAGAAAAAACTCGAACAACAACAACAACAACAGCAGCAAAATCAATTCATGTAATTGACAAATTGATTTTCACTTTAAATGTCAATATTCATATGCTATTTAAGTGAAGCTTTATTAACAACTGCCAATTCCGCTTATGACTAAATGTCATCATAAATAACGCGAAAACTCACCGCAAACGGTCAGTTTTTTTTTTTGTTTTATCTTTTTGATGGTTTCTGTATCAATATTAATAAACGATTTTTTTTTCTTGGTGAATAAAAGCCTTTGTGGAAAGTACGTGTTTATTTAGCTTTGAATTGACATAAATGTACAAGCATTAAAAAAATATAAAATATATTTGGTATATAAACAAATATATTCTATATACATATATGTTGAGGATAGTTTCTATATTTTATTTTATATTTGTAAGCTCCCGAACTTAAATTTAAATATATTAAAAAGTTGCACAACATTAAGTCGCTTATAATAATTTCAAAATTGAAGAGCTGTCACTAATTGTCACAAAATGTTATCGGAATGTTGAAACAAATTATCATTAATTTACATTTAATTGCAATGGGCGAATTTCTGATGATTTGCGCGCAGACAAAGACTGAGTTTGCTTTGTTAATTCAAGAATTCCAATATACATAATTCATAAGATTCCGAACATGCACTGCAAATTTCCATTCCGAAACTATTTTGCCAATTAGGGATATAATAGTTCCCAATATGCAATTGGCATTCACAATACCCTAAATGGAAAAGCACCGAAATCGAGCTACGTTTAAAAGACTTTGTGGTTGTTTAGCAGTAGTTAAATTTTGATTTCAGTTTTAGTTCCAGGCAAACATTAGGAGTCCACATTTTGTGGCTTGTGGCCAGAATGTGATAAACGAGCTGGCGAGGAGGGAGGGTGGCTTTGTTGGGATAGTTGGAGGCCACAGCTACATATATGGTTGACTTTTATGCAGCTTTATTCTTTACAAGATTTGAATCGTTGTGGCCAGCACTCATTAAGCCAACATGGTCTCGCATTGTTTGCCCAGCCCCCTAACACCAACACCCCACAAATCCTCCAGGAGCACTGGCCAGTTGCCTGCCTGATTTCCAGCTTCCACTTCAACTAAAATGGGGGCGCTGTGTGTGTATGCATGTGGGAGGGGGTACGGGGCATGTTGACGTGAATTTTTATACTTGAGCTGATTTATTTTCATGCTTTCGCCCTGAGCTTTGGTCATTGTGCCTGTTCTTCTTGATGCTGTTGGAGCTCACATTTCAAGAACTCAAACAAAGCACGAGCAAAGCTGAAAAGCAGTATGGAAAATATTAATAATCCGCCCTGTCGGCCAGCCTTCTTGTTGTTTCCCATGGAATTTATTACAGCCCGACTTTTATTTATGCGTACGCAAATCGACTTCCGTTACCAAAGCAATGGGCCACATTGCATATCTTATTTAGCACGCGCCCCCACAAGGTCGACGGGGCTTTACGAAAAAGAGATAAATAAAAAAAAAAATAAAACGAGATATTTTATGTTCACCTGCACATTTAGAAACTGGCAGTGCAATGATTACGGAAAACACACATATTTTGCATTACCGAACCGAAAATAAACATGGCCATAAATTATTCAATACACGCTGTTTATGTTGTTTTCTTTATTTTTTTTTTTCTACATTACATTTTCAGCCATCGATTCCACCAAATTTGTCAGCGTCATGCAAATCGTGGCGTAGAATCTTACCGGGCATACCAATTCTTATCTCTAAGCAGCAACATCATCATTGTTAACATCATTGTCATCATCATCAGCATAGCTGAGCTGTTGGGTCCGTTCGTTCTGATGGATGTTGGTTTCATTGAATTTGAATTTCATTGCATGCACAGAACTGTATGATGGTTCAGGCATATTTGATTCATATATCTCAGTCAAATATGTGCTGTACTTCAATAAAAGCAGAAAAAAATATGCTGTTTTATGTAGCAGTTTCATTTATAAATTGAATCCTTTTTGCACAGCATTTGATGTGTATGAAGAAGTACTTTAAAAAACTTTTTTTTTCGATTTTTTAAGTAGTAACAGATATTTTTATTTGCTTAAAGGATTTAAATTTCTTATATATGTAGTTTAATTTAATGGACCTTATTTAATAAGCTATTTTTCGAAAACATTAAATAAGCAAAGAATAATATAAATTATTTTTACTAAATAAAACGCAAATAAAAACATGTTCTGTTTTACTTTCAAATAATTAAAAAAATATAATTTTTATGAATAATTTAAAATACCAAAGAAATTTAAACTCTTTTCATCAGGCTGACGAAAAAAACGAAATATTTATATATTTTTAAACGATTAATCAATTTTAAAATCGAATAAAATATGCCCATTTTATGTAACACAGCCTCTCAGCATTTTAACTAATTCTAAAACAATTTTTAAGTTAAACTGCAAACATAAACTGTGCTAAAATGTTTGAATATTTTATTTAAGTTAATTTATGTGCGTTCTTATCACCATTTATCAATTTGTATTAATGGCCAATTAATGAAAATATATACAAATAATTTTTTATGGCAATTAAGAGGCTTTTGTTTCAAACTCCGACCTCAATTAGGAGTAAACAAAAGAGCTGTGAACCGTTTTCATTATGTGCAAATCAGCTTTCACAGCAAATTAGCCAGTCAAACGGCACAAACTTTGACAGACAGTCGGCCAGACGCATGAGTTTGCCCTGCGGTTCTTTAAGAACTCACTTACATGCGCTTACCAGTCTTACATATGTATATACACATACACACATATATATACATGTATATTTAAAAAGGGGGCACGTAAAACTTTTCAACCGACTCTGGTATGAAGTGTGGCGAAGGGAAACCGTTCTTAAAATGTCACAGGGGCCAAAAAACTTTGGCGGCCACAGAAGCATGAAAAAGCCAAAGAAATTCAAACAAAAGTGCAACAACTTTTCAGAGGACGACAGTGTTGCCACATTTTTTTATATGTGCTGCCAAACCCTCTTCCTCTCCATATCACGTCCTCGGCTTCACCGCACATATAAAATCTAGAGTTGAGCTTTCAAGGACTTTATTTTGTCTTTCATTAGACAAGCGGCACATATGCTGGTTAATATCAGATAAAACAAAAGGGGGGAATCCCTACAACATAAACATGTTACAACCTTATTTTTTAGCTTAATTAAATGTTATTTATATTTGATTGGGTAACCGTTTAATTGGTTGAGCGATAAATGAAAAATTTGGAAATTAACATTTCGTTTAATCGCTTGACGGTTAACAGCTTTGGCTGTATGCAAACATGAATGTGGCTTAATCGACGGCATTTATGTGCGCAAATACACTTGATCTGATTACCAGATCGAATCAGACCCTTTTGTTGTGGGGATTTACTTGTATATTGTGCGAAAATTGGCGCCTGCTTTGGGGCTAAGTTGACGGCAACTTCTTAATCCGCAATTGGGCAACGCCCTTGGCGCCATTCGCAGTCGCCGCCGTTCGTTTCTGTCGCCTCCTTCGTCGCGCTCATCGAGGCCCGCAGGATACGGTATGACGTACAAATACTTGTTGTCCGGTAAATCTTAAAAGAATAGTACATTTGGCATTTTTAAGCCCGATATTGCCCCTTTCAACTTAATCTCCATTCTAAGACCCAATTTTTGCATAGTCATTGTAAGCATGATGTAACTGCAACTAGCGGCAGCATCAACAGCAGCAGCAACCAAAAGTGTAATTGGGAATGAATCTGTTCCACTTGGCCATGTTCCATGGCGGGATTTACTTTTGATTTCGGGCGTATTTCATTTCAAGTAGCCCACTCGCCAATTACCAAATTTGTTATTTGTTTTATGAAAGGGCAAACTGTTGCATGGCCTTAGCGGTTTTTCGCATTGCGCATGGCTGTTCCCATTCGCAGCTCTCTGTTAACCGATTCGACCCGGTAAACTGTTCCCAGTTTTTTAAAAACAAGACATTTCGAAATATCTGCAATGGAATTTTATTGCTCCTAACTTTATTTAAAAGAATAAAATACATATACTATTTACATTAAATTAATTTTTTAAATCTTCTACTGAACGATTATATTTTTTATATATCGATAAATATTGTTGAAACAGTTATATAATTTGTAAGTCAATAAATCTTAAAGCTATTAATCCCTTGAAATATACCTAACCTAAACAAGATATCAAAGATAATTAAGATGTGCTTAAGCACGTTCAAGCTAATTAAATTGTTATTGGCATCGGTTGATGGCTCAAAATTGCGTCCAATATCAAATTGCTTTTATCACTTTGCTAATTAAGCGAGAGTCCTTAACCACCTACACACATACACACACACCCACACACACCAGACCACAAAAGCGACGTTTTCAACTGAGGTTTGTTTTGGAATGCCAATGGGTGAATGCTGCCTGAGGCGTGCTTGAATCGTGTTTGAGTGTCGCAGCCTAATCCCATTCATTTTGAATACTCGAACACTTATGTTAACACAATCACAGCGAGCCGCGACTAAAAAGCCGTGTAACAAGCCGTCGACTGTTTATTTTGATCGTTTTTCTTTATTTTTTTTAGTCATTGGCAGTTGTCAATGAAGCTTTACGGCAAAAAATTTGCATGTCAGAGCAACTATGCCAAGAAACTAATTAAAAAGCTTTCAAGAAAAGATGCCCAGTTCTGTGCGAAGGTGTATAAGTTTTAGGTTAGTATACAAAATTTAGTTGATNACTATGCCAAGAAACTAATTAAAAAGCTTTCAAGAAAAGATGCCCAGTTCTGTGCGAAGGTGTATAAGTTTTAGGTTAGTATACAAAATTTAGTTGATGAAGCAATATAGATTAAATTCCATCAATAACTTTTAATAAATTTTCAAACATTATTTATTTTTTGGTCATTTTATTTGTTGTTTATAAGTCGAAAAATAGCGTATGGTTATTTTTAGAAGTTATACTAAAGGAAACATACTTCTTTTTCTTAATTTAAGCGAGAATACAAAAATATTCTTTTAATAAAAGTCTCTAAAGTAGTTCACCTTTTTTTAGTTTATACATGCAAATCCTAAACGGATTATATTTATTTTTATTTCAAACTCATTTGGTTATTTGGAATGCAACTTTAAGTTTCCTTATGTTGATTTGTTCAGTTTGGACCTTTTCTTTAGCTTCACATGAATGTTATTTGACATTTTTTAATAGTCTTTGCGTTGTGACAGTTTAATTAAAAAAGAAAACAGAACTTGAATTTCTTTAGAAATTGCGGAAAACTTAAAGATATTTTTATAGAAACATAAGATCAGCTGCAATTAACAACTCAATTGCCTAAGTTCTAGTCGATTCCCAGGCAGCTCAGCTGCGACTTTCACAACAGTTTCCAGNATTGCGGAAAACTTAAAGATATTTTTATAGAAACATAAGATCAGCTGCAATTAACAACTCAATTGCCTAAGTTCTAGTCGATTCCCAGGCAGCTCAGCTGCGACTTTCACAACAGTTTCCATTTAGTTAACCACTTAACCAGGGCTTTTTATTTATTCTGAATGCAATGCTCTGAAAAGATTACTTTATGCAGCTTTTTTGCTATTCTAAATGCACGCCACTGTGCCACGCCCAATGCCAAGTCGGTTGGCAATGAAAATGCTGCCTTAGGGCGCATTATGTTTTTGCTGGTCTCTCGACCTTTGGGCCAGGGGCCAAATGGGCCAGGCGACGGTGCTCGTCAGTCGAGTGTATTGACTTTTCTTTGCTGTAAATTGGGTACGTGACTTGACAATACGTTGACGACAGGCAACGGCAGCCCCATGAAATGCAAATTCGGCAACATTAACAGACGCGACAGCTGCCGGGGCTGTGTGGCCAAAGATTGGGGAGACCGAGTTAAGGGAAATAGCGAACTTTTGCTGCTCGTTTTTCTTATTTTTTCGTTGGCTTAACTTTAGTCACAGGCAGCTTGTTTTCATTAACTGGCCGTTCTAGGAGCTCCATAATGCGAGCACGACTGCTCGTTAGTCCAACTTGGCGTATGAGCAATCGATTAAAAATAATGCGTTACAGCAACAGCAGCAGCAGCAGCAGCAGCCGCGGCGGCAACATCAGCGGCATCTTTCAATTTACAGCTGCAACGCAGAGCAATCAACGTTAAGCGTTTAGCTGCTCTGCCTTCAATCACTGCTGTCAGACCGGATGATAGCGAAATTAACAACGCAGCATATTTTTACCAAACTAGAGACGGACGAGTGTTGAATGCTTTCTTTAATACTACACGAAGACGGAGAAGGATTTT
>SCDT01002578.1:4760-16672 GCA_004143765.1 Drosophila melanica | reverse complement strand
GGAGGGGAGGGGATGGGGTTAGCATAAGATGAGAGACCCGAAGGGCTGTGAATGGGTTGTTTATTTTGCATAAATGTTGCCCCAAATATTGCAGCTGTAAACACATAATGAATGCCAATGATCGAAACTTGATGATCATGATGATGATGTTGCTGCTGATGCCGATGCCGATGCCGATGCTGCCCTGCGACTTTTTGCTTGGGTAAATATTTGTTCAAAATTCCGCACGCCATAGCACCCTCCCCCCTCCCCCTTGCGTGCCCCTTGAGGGCATGCGCCCACACGCCCTGTTTGGAGCGAGGACCACCACGAAAGATCGATCGATGTTGCAGCTGCTGCCGCAAATATGCTAAGTGCTGAGTTGTTGCTGCTGTTGTTGTTGTTGTTGTTGCCTCTTTCTGTAAACAATTCAGCCCGACGAACTGCAAACATTTTATTGGCTACGCTTTTGTTGCTTCGTTTTTATTGAGTTTACTTCAAACACATGCCACTCCAGCATGCCCCCATGCCGCAATGCCACAACGCCCACACCAATGGGGCATCTCTTTTTCAACACCTTCTTGTGGCCGTGCGCATCTGTTTGGCGTCTCGAAACGGTTGTTCGAATTTGGCTGCGGCTCCAGACGACTCTCCGATCCGATCTATTCATAATTTCAATTGAGTGCTGCTCTGCCGCAGCTGAAGCGGATATTGTTCGATATTCGTATTGATTAATTGCGGCATTTTATGCATGTTTCAGCGCCCGCACCTCAAACCTTATACGAATATTTGCTTAGCTCCGCCGGTTTCCAGCCGTCGTCATCGCCATCGTCATCATCATCATCATCGCCATCGCCATCGCCATATGATTAACATGTTTAGCTGTTGCCCACTTCTGGCCCCTTCAGCTGTGGCATGGAGTGGCCCCTGTTGATGCTGTTGTTGAAATTTAAACAAACTCTGCCACTCGATTTGTTTGGGTGGCATGTTCAGCCTCAACATCAGCAGCTGCAGCTGAAGAAACTGGCTAACCGGCAAACTGGCAAACTGGCAAACTGGGAATCTGGGCAACGTAGCTGTCGGCACAGCTCTGGCCATGTGCTTCCTTCCCCATCCGGCCGATGTGTGTGCTTGACTTGAGTTTTGGGTGAATCATTTTTGACAGATATGTGAAATGTTTATAAGCAAATTTTCAACCAACACAAGATGAATGTACAATAAAAAAAAAACACTATATATATTCCTCTTTATTTATAAAAAGCACTCTTCTCTTAAGTACCTCAAATTGGTGGAAAAAAGTGGTAAAAACTAAAGAGGAATTGAACAAATTATAAATAAATAATATAAATAATAAAAGAATATACAAATAAACGTTTCATCAATTTCAAATTTCGCTCAATTTCATTTGAAAGCAATCAATTAAATAAACAAAAATCTGTTTCAATTATGGCACAGACCAAAATATAATATATTTACTGCTTTAAAAACGTCCCTAAAAACCGCATTTGATAAGTTACAAACTTTAAAAATAAGCGGAACGCTCATAAATAAAAATACACATAGAAAAAAATAAAAAAAAAAATTGTCGACAACGACCTGCTCCAGGTGAGGCTCGAACTCACAACCCCGGCATAGCTCATACACAGAGTACTGATTATAAGTACCGTGCGCTAACCAATTGCGCCACTGGAGCTGTTGGTCGAGGCCTGCCAAATGCGCATGTTAAGCGGACCGGTTTGAGAGCTAGAACATTCGCACAGGCTGAGCGAATTGTGGCCTCGCTCTCCATCTCGCGTTCTCGGCAACGCGCAAGCTCTCTCGCTCTTAATCTTTTTGTGGCATGCTTTGCGTGTGTGACATTTGAAAATTTCGTTAATGCCGCTGCTAATTCGCCGGGGCAGCAATTCTGATAAGAATAAATGTTGAAATCGAATTAAAATTTTTAATTGTACATATGTAATTGGTTGTAAATGTGTAAATTGGTTGTAAAAAAGAACTAAAGCCGAATTGAGCTCAATAAATTGACTCATGGGAGGTATTAGTACGGGCATACAATACGGAATTGATGCAATAAGCAATTGGAATAGCACAATAATATCAATTATAAATATGTATTAAGCATTGAAAAGTGAAATTTGTTTAGTAACAGTTTTTACTTTCAATGGACCCCCACACAGAACGCCGCGACCTAAGCCAAAGTAAACAATGCAAATTTAATGCTTTTCACTTTCGTTTCGAGAACAGGTGCAGGTTGCGGCGATTACGAAAAGCCCGTTAAAATTGCAGCGACTGCGAAGTAAACGTCAACGTCAGCGACGACGGCGACGGCGACTGCGATGTCGCTGTAACATCAGATCCAGCTCCAGTTGGCACAGCGACCCGCTAAGCAAAACAAAAAGTGAAGAAAAAAAATCACACAAAAACAGTTACAATTCGATTTCAAATGAATTGCAAAATGCAGCAAAAACAATGGGGGGAAGAAAAAAAAAAGTAAAGCAAAGCTGAACTACTCGTACCGAGTACCGAGTATCGAGTACTTGCTGCGATTACCGAGAAACCCACCTCGGAGTCAGTCAGGAAATGCAAATTGCGCTAATTACGTTGGGCACAAAGCGTTGCGATATTTACAGTTGCTATTGCAATTGTATGTGGTTGTTGTTGCTGCTATAAGTGTTATTGCCATAATCGCTTCTAACTGAATAAAAATAAAATGCAATGCAATGACCATAAAGTACAAAACAAGCAAACATACAAATGCAATCAAACATATGTATGTATGTGTGTATGTATGCAAAACAACAACAACAACAACAGCAACCGTGACAAATGACCATTGTATGACATTAATAATAATAATTTAATGCTGGAAAAATGATTTCGCAATGGAAAAACTTAGCGAAGCGAGCAAAGCAAATCCCTTGTCATGTCATGTTGTAATTAAAAAACAACAAAAAAATAAATAAAAAATAACAACAATTTATATATGTATGAATAGCCACAATAATACTAACTCACAATTAATGGCACAATTATGTAAAGAAGCGCAAAATATTCCCTGTATTCGAGCTGGGTCCAAAAGGTCGGTTTTTACGATCATAAAGAAAACAAAAACAACATTTTTATGCGTCAAATGTTCCACATTGAGTAACTGTTAAACGCCGAGCATTAAACGAAATCGAATTAGAAGACGGCGTCGCGTATCAGCGCCGAGGTTCCCCACTTGACAGCCAGCCGAGAGTTCCTAGGAGGAGATTGGCGGTGACTGGCGCCAATAAAATCAAACAGTGATAAAGCTGCACAAATTGTCGCGCTTCGAGGAAATACATGCATGCATTTTATATATACTTTGCGTCTGTAAAAATTAATAAAAATAGAAAACCAAACAAGCGAAACTAGTCTTAAAATATACCAAAGTCAATCAGAACATTTCCCAAAAAAAAACCATTATAGTCAATAGGAAAATCCCAACAATTTCACAATATATTTCAAAATAAATTATGTCAAATATTTCAACTGAAAGCAGTTATATTGATATCAAAAAACAAATCAACACCAACTTTTTTTTTTATTGGAATAATGGGATTTGATTAATATAGAAAATAAATTACTTGCATTTTAATAAGATTTTGATTTGTCACTGGCAACAACAAATTTACTATTTACTATAATAATAAGTTTTCAGACAAATTGTTTACTTATTATTCACGTTTTCGAATAAAAATATTTCAGTTTAACAAGAATTCAAAGTAAATTATTTATATCAGCTTAGAAGTTTTTCTCAAGAATAAAGCTAATATTTTTTTTTGTTTTATTTTTCTATTCGTTTTTAAAATTATTTAATCACATTATTTAAATCAATAAACAATACTGGGTAATATAATTTACTGTTATTTATATGAATGAGTAAAATAATAAATAAAGGTCAATTAATTTATTTATTTAACATGAAACAAAATTAAGTCATATTTATTTATTTCTGCACGTCTTGCAATATTCCCCATTTTCTACTTGTGAGTCATTTGCCAAAATTATCATCAATGAAATCTTTTAAGCAAAAGCGCATGCAACATGCTCAAGCATCAAGTGCAAACTTTTCATTAAAAAACAAAAAAGATACTGTTTTTATTTCATCGTTTCTTTTGCAGCTTAAGCCCGTTAATTGAGATAAGGCCCACGTCATAAAGCGCTGATAAGTGCAGTCTGCGCTACAAACATAACTGTATAAGGGCCAACCGAAAAAAACTAACACTGACTGAGTAGCGCAGACACCGCAATCTCTTAAAAGCTGCATTAAGATTAGAGAATATGTTGTTGTCGTCTTAGGGCTGTTGTTGTTGTTGTTGTTGTCCCTTGCACAGAGCTTATCAGCTGCAGTTGATGCACTTGTAGCGCCACTTTCGGTTTTATTTGCCCGATGCAGCTGAATATAATGAGCGTCATATTCGAGTTCGAATTCGAAACGAAGTCGGACTTCAGCTGCGGACAGCACGGCGATATTGATGTGCCCAGAAGAAGAAGAAGAAGAAGAAGATTCATTATTGACACAGCTGCAGTGTTGCTTTTGCTGTTGAACTTTGCAATGTTTGCGCTCTGACAACGACTTTTACCCCAGGGCCAGGCCACTTGGCAGTCTCTGCCGCTGTCGCTGCCGCTGCCCACTTAATCATCCCGTAGCAGTGGCGTCGCAGTCGCTAACAGCATCGCCTGGCGCTCTATGCGAGTTGTTGTAATTGTTGTTGTTGTTGTTGTTGCGTTGAATAAAACGCAAAAGCTTTACAGAACGCCTGCGCAGCTGGTTTGTTTAGCTGCTCTCTCGCTGCCGCCCCCGCAGCGCAGCTATCTCGCTCGCACGCACACGCACTCGCACTCGCACGCACACTGACACAGCAGACACTTTGCATGTTATTTGTTTCGTTTATTTGACTTTCTCATTAACTTTTGCTTGCTTTGCGCCGTTCGGCACTTTTTTTTTTCTTCATCTTCTGCTTATATTTTGTTGTTGTTTTGCTTAACTGAAAGTTGCCGCAAGATTTGTTGTATGCGCACCTGATCAAACTTCACGTTCACGTCATTTTCATTTTGCCAGCTTGTCGGTCGCTCGGTCAGCAGCGGCAGCGGCAGCGACAGCGACTTGTGGGAATTATTTTGTTGATCTTGTGATTTGCCAAGTTTACACGCACTCAAATATACAATTTGAAACGCTGCTTAGGCCTAGAGTTTGGGTGTTGGCCTGGAACAGGCGCAGGTGCCGCTGCTGCGGCAATTAAAGTCTATTAACTTTAATTTATAACCTGCAACCGCAACGGCTATAAATTAAAAAATTTAGTCAAATTAGTGCGACGGCAGAGGCAGCAGCAGCAGCAGCAGCGTGAGTCGCATAAAAGAATAAAATGCAAGGCAAAGGCAACTCTGCGAATACGAGTACGTCTATGTGTATGTGTGAGTGTGAGTGCGAGAGCGAGAGCGAGTGCATTGCAGGTGTTTGAACTCAAATGTCAGCCAAATGTCGACGCGTCGCCAAGACGCGACGGCTGTGGGGTGCTAAATAATTGGGCGACAGACGCTGACGCTGCGTCGCTGCTGGCAGTAAACATAAAAATTTGCGAACGGCGATCGTTCGGCGCGTGCAATGCGAAATGCGAAACAAACAGTTTTTCGATATCACACCTACATACCCACAAACACAAACACACACACACACGCGAGCTCACACAACGAAATGTCTCAATCTGAATAATTAAATGCGTTCAGGAGTAAAAGTATGTCAGACACACACACACACACACACACACAATGCAAGGCACACGCGCAGAGTGCAAGAGCGAGAAAGCTCTTGGGAGAGCGCAACTGGAAAGCAGTAAACGGCAACATTCCAATTGGGGTGCAGCAGCCTAAGGGCGTTGACATTTCGAGGGCAACAGCAACATGAGCAGCAGTGATTGTCCACTACAGTCGACCCCCACTCGCTCCCTCTCCCTCTCCCTCCGCCTCCGTCTCTCCCACTCTCTGCCTCTCTATGTTACAGTTGCAATTCCAGTGTGCACTGTGTGCTGATTTGTGCCTGTCGCTGGACTTCAGTTTTTATGTGCGCCGCATTTGAATTTCAGTTTCGTCAACTTAATCAAAACGGCGGCCCAGTTGGCGCTGACGTTGACGTTGACGTCGCTGTCGCTGCCTTTGGCGCAGCAGAAAAACGAGCTGGTGACAAATCTGCAGCCGTGCCCATTGTCTTGTAACTCCTGCATGGCATCTGCATGTGGGCGTCGTTTTGCGGACGCCGATTTTGAATTTGATTTTGGGCCTGGTTGCTGGGGGGTCAAATGCCTGGCCAAAAGGGTGTGACGTTTGTTTTCGACTCTGTCTGTCGCCGTCGTCGGCTTCGATATGGTTTGGCTTTTGGTTATTTGGTTTTTTTTGTTTTGTTTTTGTTTTTGTTTCTTGGTCTTGGTCTTGGTCTCCTGCTCTTGGCTTGGCTCCGTGTGGCCGCATGTGGGCTTAATTTATTTTGACTTTTGGCCATTTAGCTTGAGATTTATCTGGCCTAAACTATGCGCAGAGACAACAACGGCGACAACAACAACAACAGCAACAACAACAGCAACAACAATGACAACATTTTGGAGTCGCCTGTTGACGCGTGGATTTAATGTGCCAAATGACTGCGTCCGCATTTGCGTCCAAGCCGCCAACTGGGAACTGCGAGCGGCTAACGCTAACGCGAACGCCTGTTAACGGATTAGAGCCTGGGTGGGTCTCCATCTGGTGCCATAAACCATACCTGACACGCCCGTCAAATTGAGTTGTCACGCCAAAGCAGTTGTCGCTGCTCATGTTCTAGGGATTAGCCACCACCACCACCATTAGATAAAGGTTCCATTTCGAAACCACCAATTTTTGTGGTTTTTTTTTTGTGGATAGCAGCAGAAATAGTTCTGCCATTAATCATATTTTATATACTTTGTGTCGAATAAATCGGGAGTGTACTGTACCCCACACTTTAAACCAGGATATTGATGGTATATATACAACATTTTGTATTTTTCAAAATTCAGAAATGTTGAACAAAATCTCGAAAATCGTATTATTAAGGATAAATCATGACGATCAAACATGAAAAACGGCAAAGTTTTCTAAAATTTATGGGAGCTATGGATCCAAAACTTCTCCAAATTTTTGACAATTTTGGGTTGATATTTGACGAACAATTTTACCCATTCACAATAAACTTTAATGTTGTTTTTCATATCAATTGCGACAAACACAATCGATTCAAAAAATGAATTTGCAAATATAAATTTTGAAACAAAAGAATTTGTTTCATTCATTCAATTCATTAATTTGAAATGTAGAAAAAAGCTGGAGTAAAATTCATAATAGAAACATAAAAATCGATTCAGTTTTGAAAATATTGTGGCAGTTTGAAATGTGGGAGCTATACTTCCAAGAGTTTTTTTTCTGCTCTTCTAATGAAAGTGTTTTTGGTTTTTTTTGGTTACTTTGTCCACTTAGAAACTCCGCTAAAAGCCCATTTCTTTGCCTTCTTTTTCGACAGATTTCTTGTCACATTTGAATTTCATTTTGTTGCGCACAGATTTCAAGTGTTTGAAAGGTTTCAACTCTTCAAAATTTCAAGAACTGACAAAAACTGTTGACAATTTCAACATGGCCTCAAAAAGCGAGTTTCCGTCTTTGATTTTGTCTTTGTTTTGTTGTGTTTGTTTGTTTGTTTGTTTGTTTATGTGCCAAACTGCGGGTGCGTGTAATGGTTCAATCAGCAGCACATTTCCCCAATCAGTTCCCACATTAATTATGGAACAATTAAAAGACGCTGCCGCTGGCAACAGCAACAGCAACAACAGCAACAGCAACTGCAACTGCAACTGCAACTTCGAGCGGGAATTCCACTTGAATGGCTGTCAATAGGGCGAACAATGCGCCACTTGAAGGCGGACGCAGAGAGAACCTAAATAGAACCCTAACCCGCATGTGTGCTGATGCTGCATCAAGCAGAGATGCTGCTGCTGTCGCTGCTGTCGCTGCTGCTGCTGATGACCGCCGGCGTGGACAAATCTCGGCGCAGCTGTTTGCAAACTGTGGCAGAGGCAGCGGCAGCAACTAGGCGGCTAATTTCGAGGAAATTACACAAGTGAGAGAGGGAGGGGAAGAGGCGAAGGCAGCGGCAAATTGGACTGGGAACGGGTGTACAGTTTGTATGTGTGTGTGTGTGTGTGTGTGTGTGTGTGTGTTGTGAGCGTTACGCATTTCCTCTCAGGTGTGCCGATCTCTCGATGCCGGTGCCGCAGCCAAACAAAAGCGTTAAAAAGTAGGTGCAGCTGGGGCAGCCGTTGTGACTGCGGCGGGATCGGAATCGGGATTAATGAGCAACAGTCTCAAACAGCAACAGCAACAACAACAACAGCAACAGCAACAGCAACAATAACAAACAAAGTGAGTGGGAAAATGGAAAGGCCGCTCATTGAGCAAACAAACAGCAAATAAGCAACATGTAGGCAATATTAAACAGCTACGAAAACCGAAGCGCGAATACCCTACAAAAAAATTAAAATTAAAATTAGCTAGAAAATGTGCTTAAACTTAAACAACAATTAAATAGAAGTAAAAAATGAATTATTTTTTAGCTTAACTTTTACTATTTCTAACCAATATTCATAATATTTATAAGCTTATAAATATGAATATTCAAAGATGAGCGAATAAATAAATTAGAAATTTTAACAGCAAGATTAAAAAATAGTTGTTTTAAACAGATTTTTCTTTTAGTGTAAGAAAGCCTTATTAAAGTAAAGAAATTTTGAATGATATTTAGTTGAAGAATTTCATTGATATTATTGAAATCAAATTGTGCATTGTTGTGCAAACAGCATGGCACAGTCGCGTTGCCCCCCTGTTGTAGGGTATAATAACAGCAAGTCGCTGCAAAGCGGTGTCTATGGCCGCGTTGTTGGCTTGACTGCGACTGAGCTGGTGGCTAATGATGCCGCTGCTACGTGACGTTCGTTGCCAAGTGGCAGCAAGAATTGTTTGTGATTTTTTTCATTTATTTTTTTTTTTTTGTTTGTCTCTTTCTCATTTTTTTTATGAATTGTGGCATTCTTGCAGACATCGTTGTCAATGTGTCGTTTGTCGTCATGACTGCGAACGCCTTATCTGCCTCTCTCTATCTATATCTGTATCTGTATCTGTATCTTTGCCTGTATCTGTATCTGTATCTGTTGCTGCGACGCACCTCATTTTCCGGCTTACTGTAAAGTTTGTTGACTCAAACGAAAATAAAGTAAAAATCAAAAATTTTAATATAAATAAACGATGAGTGGACATACAATTTTTGGCTACCGTTGCTGACAGAGAGGGGGGAGAGGGGCGAGGGGGGGTGCTGGGTACTCAGGCAGGCTTCTGTTTTCGTGTCCGTCATTTAATTGACGGCTTGAGGACTTTTCACAATAAATCAAAAGGGCACGATGATTTGTTTGCAATTTAAATGCAAATAGCGACCACCCAGCTGGCAAGAGGAAGAGACAACAGCCACAAGAGGATGATAATAATGAAGAAGAAGAAGAAGAAGAAGCAGCAGAAGAGACTGCCGAGGCTGGCATTGCAAAATTATAACTTAATTTCGAGCAACGAAAAACTTGGCAATCGCCCGAATTGCAGCAAATGGCCCGAGGCGACAACGGAGACGATGAATGTGGCCAAAGTGGAAGCCACACAATGCGAGAGGAGGCGAACAGTGCGGAGGCCGCGGGGCATGATTTGTCTTCAAAATCAACTGGCAAAGTCCGAGCACAAAGCTCACAATCTCAAACAAATGAATGCGAATCGATTGTAAATGATCGACCGGCGCAATGAGCTGCAGCTCAGATCGCCGGGTAGTTTGTGTTGGTGCCACAAAATTGGCTTTGAATGTCGTCGGTTCAATTATTGGCAATCGCTTGAAGCGAGAGCTAAACTTTAAAGCTTGTTGGCATAATCGATAACTAGCTCGTTTGACAATATCTGAGTTAGTATTCACTAAATTGAAACTAAGAATGTTCGATAATTGTTATCGATCTTAACGAAAAAATCTTATCTATAAATTGCACAAGTTTTTTTATGCAATTTGTGCCAGGAAAGCAGTTGCTTAGTTCTTGAATAAATTGATCATGTTATCGATTTTTTCCCATAACTTGGCTAAGAGCTCAACTGCATTCACTATATTAAAATTAAGTGTTAAGCTTTAACCAAGTTATCGATTAGCTCACTGTTATCGATATGAGAAAAACTGTTATCGATCAATTGTAAGCTGTTTTGACTTAACTTGCTTTTGAATAGAAATATGCAAACTTAATGAATTGGTTAGTTGATAAATAATTCAAGTATGTTATCGATATATTGAAGCTATCGATAGTAAGATTCTTATACAAAACAGCAAATTATATAGTGTATTGTTTACGTATAAAGAAGATATTGTAGCTTCATGTTTGTTTTAGATATTGTTAAAAGAATTTTGAGGCAGTTGCCCAACTGAATATACCCTTTAAATGCGCTGTAGGGCACTCGCAAAGGCTGACTAAGCTGCGGCAAAAGGGCAATTCCAAGAAACGCATTGCTTTGTTTGACGGCTCCAACATTGGGTCTCAGGCCCTATCTCAAGCTGCACACACACACACACACACACACACTCCAGGGTCCCAAGCCGATCCCCAAATATTAATAAAAGTCGTCATCGTCAAAAGGAAGCGCAGTCGAGCCCAAAAATACAACAACAACAAAAAAAAGAAGAGTTAACCACAGAACACAAAGCACAAAAAGAGGCAGCAGCAAAACAAAAAAAAAAAAGAATGAGAAAAGAAAAAAGAAACGAAAAGAAAACAAAAAAGTTATGCCACGCCGGTGTTCAACAAATTTCAATCTCGGCTCAAAGGCAAAAACGCGGCCAGCTTGTGGGGCCGAGCAGGCAAGAGGAGTGGAAGGAGGCGGCGGCAGCAGCAGAACTTGGTTTTTGGCCTGCACGTGCAGCATTGAAATGCGCAGCGCGTTGTGCCCAAAGGATCTTTTGCCAAATAAAAAGCGAGGCGCAGAGGAGGCGCAGAGGAGGCGGCGGCAACGAAATGAATTGAAAGAATTCCTTGCGGGGCACAAAACGTCGACGGACGACTCTCGTCTCGTCTCGTCGCAGATCAAGCGCACAGATAGCCCCAGACGGGATCAGCGAGAGCCGCAGCGAGAAGAAGCCAGCCGGAATTGGGTTCGGTTCGGTTTTGGTTTTGCGTTTTGGGTTTTGGGTTTGGGTTTGCTTTGGTCATTCGTTTTGACCAAAATGCGCCTAAGAAATTCTTTGGCTTCGCCTTCGCGTTGGCCTCCGATTTCTCAGACGCTGTGTGAATAGTTTTTGGTTTATTTTCTTCATGTTTTTTTTTGTTTTTTGCATTTTTTTGATTTTTTCATTTTGGGCACTTTCAAGGTTCACTTTGCTTTGTCGTTTGGCTTTGTTCTTCCACACAGCTGAGGACGGACATTATATTCCGATTTGAAATTCAGATTGAGTTTTAATAGCCGCCAACCAAGCAACCGAGCCCGGCTCGAGAGCCCAACCACACCTGCATTTTGGCGGCCCCGCCGGAGTTTCTGTCTGTGTTACTTTTCGCAGTTCTCCTGCACATGCACATGCAAAGAGGCCCCCACCCCATCCCCCCTCTCTCAGCTATCACTATCAGCATCACTATCTTCATCTTGCTTCTTTCTTTTCGTTTTTGTTTTTGCTTGTTGTTGTTTTTGTTTTTGGCACTCGCACTCTCCGATTTGCCGTAGATCAGCCGCCTCTGGGGCAACGTTTCTGGGGTGTGAAATTTGCGCATAAGAGTTAAAAAAAAAAACAACTAAAAAAAAAAAAAAAAAATTCAATTTCACGCTTCTTTATTAATTGGCCCAGTCGA
>SCDT01002576.1:4539-26075 GCA_004143765.1 Drosophila melanica | reverse complement strand
CTTATGTCGCGAAATCCCAACATAGTAACAACAGCACAACAGCAACATAACAGCACTGTTAGTGCCTTAACATTCTTACCAGCAATGACACGACATATGTATATGTATTTGTGTATTTAGAAAGTCAACAAAAGGAATATTAGCAAAGTTAGAAAGCTTAAAAACAATGAATATACATTAATATACATAAACATAATTATGTAATACTAAAACTGTTACCGAATTATTAACATTTTTATATCATCAGGAACGAGTAATCAATTTCGCCAATAAACTTATGTACAAAGACAACAGCAAGGATTGTCATACGGTTTGTTTGCTTCGGAAGATTGAAAAGTAAGTGTTTGCTGGAGTACGATGGGTGACAAAGTTATTTAGTTTTAAGCAAATTGTTCGGCGCTATTGAAGATAGAGACTTGAAACTTTGGATATATACTTGCAGTTATCCTCTTCAGACAAAGTGTTAAGGTTTTGTGCCACGCCCACTGGGAGGCAGGCAATACGATAACATGTCGAGACACCTCAAATCGCAAATCGATAAAACGTGTATATATCCCTTAATTTTTAAGATAGATCTATGTAGATAGCCCACTAGAACACCCCCCAAAAAAATTTTAAATGGCTGTATTTCACACAGTTTACCAAAGTTTACCAGTCACCAAATTTGGGATATACAATATAACTGGGAAGCTCCCCAAGAATTCACAGAAAAATATTTGCGGCCAGTACACCACTCCGCCCCCCATATATCTAGTGTCAAATAAAATCAATTGAGTACATGAGTGCATGCTTTTTTGACCAAAAACTGAATAAACTTTATTTTTTAAAAATTAATATATATTGAATGTGCAGTCAATATATTGGACAAATCATGATCAAAATGGCATCAAACGTAAAAATCGGTTCACTTTTGACAAAGTTATGGAGGTTTGATATATGGGAGCTATGGAATCTAACAACTTTACATGTCAAAATTTTTGTCGATTTTGGCATGATCTTTTACCAAAAATTTGACCCCCCAAAAATCACTTTCAATGTGGTTTTTTATGGTAATTGTGACAAATAAAATCGATTAAAACTATAAATTTGCAATTCTAAATTTTGAAAAAATATTTTTTTCCAAAATTCACAAAGGGGGAGTACATGCCTTTTTTACCAAAAAATTCAAAAAAATTTTGTTTTTGAAAATGAATATATTTTGAATGTAGAGTCAATATATAGGAAAAATCATGATCAAAACGCCATCAAACGTGAAAATCGGTTCACTTTTGACAATGGTATAGGGGTTTGATATATGGGAGCTATGGAATCTTTTATTTAAGAACGAGTATAGTGCAGTCGGTATCGCCCGACTGCAATGTTCTTGTTTTTTTCTGAAATATCATCAAGCATAAAGCGTTTACGAATTTGAAATTGAGGGTTTATAAAAGGTATATAAAATGTTCAATAAATGTAATTTTTGCTAAATGCTATTCCTAAATGTTGCTCTCTTAGTTTCTGATTGTGTATGCAGGACATATTTAATTAATTGTAGCGTTAGCGAAATTATGTGATGGCTAAATGATAACGCGGTTATGACCAGCATTAACATAAACGCTCAATGTATTGTCCATAAATAAAGTGATCAACATTCTATGCTTTTGTTTTTTTTTAATAAGATATATGATTATGCATACATATGTATGTATATATAGCTTCAACACTCGGCTAAATTAAAGATAAAAATTACCCTTTAGCTGTTGCCATGAGCATTTTACATGTGTTGTATGTATGCATTTTGATGGGTGAGTGTGCGAGATAAGTGCGCAATATGTTTTGTCTTGTCGCAGGTTTAACTGTTTTTGACAGATTACGCATACGCCATGTTAAATTATTGATTATTTATGTAGTTAGCCAGGGTTGTTCGCCTAGTTTGGTTTTATTTTAATATAAACCAAAGTGCGTATGCTTCATTCACATGTTAGGTATACGCATCGTCGACCTCAAACTTGAACGGAGTGTTTCTTGTTTTTGTGTAAACACACAGTACATAATAAGACATCATAAATTAATAATATCCATAAATACTAAATACCCTAGCTGCAAACATAAGCACAACTATAAATGCAAAGTAAATAATCGCAAAGTCAATCGGTTCGATCTACCGTTTCTTTGATCACATGCGTTCCAATTGCACACTCTCTCTATCACAGCTGTGCTCTTTTCCACTCTCCCAGTTACACACCGCTGGCGATGCCACCCACTAATTACTCTCACTCTCTCTCTATTTGGCTGTTACTCTTCTGCTGCTCTCACTGACAATTGGAACTGGACGACTCTTTTTTTATTCATTGACTTGTTTTCTGTTGTTGTGGGTTCGCTTGACGATTAGTTGGTCGCGCTTTGCTGTTCGCTGCGGTCGCTGCGGTCGGTGCTCGCTGTATTATATTCAAAATACAAACACATACATGTGCATATTCACATAGTGGGCGTGCTGGTGTGTGTGCGTGTTCATATACGGTATAATGTATCTGTGACTACATGGGGTAATTTTTTTGCTGTTAAAGTGCTAATAAATTGACGGTCTGTCGCCGCATTTCAATTCGCACGACAATGGCCGCAGCAAGTGGTCGTCTCGGCTTGGATATATCCAGCGCAATTTTAACCGATTTACTCTGCAAATTGTTTACCTTGTGAAATTCAGCCCAATCGTCGGCAATTTTCTTTTTAATAATCATAATTGTTATAGCCACTGGTTGGATCTCACAGAGTACGAAAACCCTTTGGTTAGCGAGAACAGTCATCGTCTCAAAGTTCTCACAAGTTCTCTTTACTTTGTGTATGTATTGGATGCGAAGAAAATTTTGTCGCAGTCCCTTCGTCCACCCTCCCTTACCATCCGGCAAAATATGACAAGTGCACTAATTTAATGGTGTTCCCGTCGTCTCTAAAAAGCAATCGTACAAATATTTGTGAAATACTATAAAGCTGCGTCGTATTATCAGAAAGAGTTTTCATATCTCTGCGCTCAGCCGCAACAGTGACTGTCAAACTGTGTGACATTGCTCAAACTGTTGAACACAAATAACCAGAAAATGCCGCGTAAAAAGTAAGTAAAGTACAAAAAGAAAAATAAATTATTTCGTCGTGTGAAGGATTAAATAAAACGCTGTTTAAATTTAAGTTAGAGTTAGTTATATTTAATTTTGGCATATAAACATGTTTTTTTGCTTTTTGTTTATGAAGCATAAATACATGATGAAACTTTGCCTAGAAATTGTGCTGTAATTTTTTGGCCAATTTCGGTCGTCAATCAGTCGTTACATATGGACGGGCATAAATCAGATCAGCAAAAAAGACTAAAAATAAAGCATAATTATAGGCGTGACAAGCGGCTGTCTACTGCAGGCGTGTGATAGATAAATACGCGATAAGATAACGCCACAATTCCGCCTACCTGCGCCCTCGCAGTTCAACTCGGAGTTTATATGTGTATAGAGTATTACACTCAGAGAAAAAAGTCTAACTTAAATTAAGTTTAAGGGAACACGAATTAAGTATTTGCGATTCTGGAAATACAAACTTGATATACACATAACAGTACTGAAGCAAAAAATATCTTCACCAAGTACAAAAAATCTTAATGAATACGAGTGTTCTGTATATATATATATATTCGAAGTTTGTAAAATCTTCAATAAAGATTTAAAACATTTCAGATCAAGATATACTCGATATGAGTTCGAACATCAGTAATTTCAATCAAGTCTAAAAATTGGGGCTTTACGTTTCGTACGTATGCGACATATGCGACATTTTATCTCTGTGTATGTGCTTGGTTTATCGGCGATTAGGCAGAGGTACTTGGCGGCGGCCGCTGCTACGACTGCCAATTAGTGCAGCAATTAAATTACCATAAAACTCCAACCTTAGATAACCAGCTAAATACATACCAACCTGCATCTCCCCTTCCCCTTTTTTAGAGTGGAGTTCCGCGTGAAGCAAACGCCCTCGCGTCCAATGCCTATGGCAAACGCTCGAATCGGCACCCTGGAGGAGGATCTGCATCCGGACGATGAGCTGGCGGCACACTATGAAGCATTTGGCACCACGCCCCCGCGGACGCGTCTCAAGATCAAGAATCGCGACTGGGAGCGGAAGCAAAAGTACAACATTGTCGAAGCGTAAGCTTAACACATTTGTTTCTGTATGTGTGATTAATCGGCTTCCTTTTGCAGCTCCACAGATGCGCCAACCAGTGTGGGCGGCACGCCCAAAAAGGGCATGTCCCGCATGGCGCGCTCCCGCGTGCTGCGCCGTAACACTATGGACTGCGCCCTGCTCAACGAGATGTTTGTCAACGAGGAGAACAAGCGGCCGACCAAGCGGCTGCAGTCGCTGCTGCGTGATTCGGAGCGCGAAATAAAGAATTCGATGGCATCCACAATGATAGCGGCGCCTCGGCACAACAGCTTCCATGAGAGCGTCCATCCGCTCGGCGCGGAGTCACTGGACAAGATTATGCCGCTCAGCTCCGAAGAGCAGACCGTGCTACCGCTGCGCATTGCCTCCAAGGTGGTGGAGAGCTGCAATCGCTATCGCTGCGTCTCCTCGCGGCCCAGCGGCTGTCGCGCCTCGGCGCCGCCTTTGGCGTTCACGCCGCAGCTGCCGCCGTTGCGTGTGGATGGGAAGCCGACGCCGGGGCTGGCGAAGCGCAAGGATTTCCACGAGACTTTCGCCAATCTGATAAAATTGGGCAGCGTAGACAGGCAGGATGCAAAGTTGTCGCAGGAGGACCACACCTGGCAGACAGAGCTCAAGGATCTCATCTGGCTGGAGCTGCAGGCTTGGCAGGCTGACCGCACCCTCGACCAGCAGGACAAGTATCTGTACGAGGCGCGTCACGGCGTCTCCGATCTGCTCACCCAGATCATCAACTACAAGTTCCAGCCGCGCTACCGACGGGAGCCCAGTCTGCTGAGCCTGGACAGCGGGATACACTCGGACGTCAATTCCAATGCCAGCTGTAAGTAAATCCCAACTTTGCCTCTTCATCCAATGCTAATCTATTGAAATCTCTTGCAGCTCCCTTGCCCAGTAAACTGTGCCAAGGCTGCATGTCTCTGTATTGCAAGGACTGCATGGAACGGCAGGAAATGGCGCTGCGCGAGGTGGAGGACCTGCTGACACGCCTCGAAGCTGCCGAAGCTCTGTATCCCTCCTCGCAAGCCATGGGTGCACTACATCCCATTTACAAATCCCAGAGTTTTGTTGGCCGCATCAAAGCCATGTGCCTGTGGTACAACATTACCAAGCAGAACAAGCTAAAGCTGAGCCTGCTGGGTAGAATCCTGGCGCGGTGAGTTACTTTTCCTAAACACTCTCCGTTTTGTTTAAATATAGGATAGATCAAAAATCTATAATTAATAGGATTTCTGCAATAACCATCTTGAATTACATCTCTCTTAGTACTTTTCCCAAATAAGACAGTTTTTATCTTTAAATTATAATTAGCAGTAGATACGTTATCTTTTATTCGGGCAGCCCTGTTGCAACTTAAATTTCCACATTGATCCTTGCAGGCTGCAGGACGAGAAGTTCTCGTGGCCGGTGCAGACATCCTACATGGGCTCGGACAGTGGCAACTCGTCCTCCTCGGGAGTGGACATCGACCCCGACTCGGCGGTCAATTCGTTGGACTCCTCGAAGCCACCGAGCGTGGCGGGCAACGGACAGGCAGCTCGTCGGCCCGCCTGCGGCACCATGTCCTGCGCTCGAGTGCAGTTCATGCTCAACGACTCGACCCACGTGCCGGGCGAGACCTCGAGCAGTAACGAGTAAGTGCAGCATTGGAGCTTCAGGGAACTGTTTTAATCGGCCTTTGTCTTTGCAGGTCGACCTCAACGGAGATCAGTCAGCAGTCGAACGAGCTGCCGGGCGGTCATCTGCGGAAGGGCTCCATGCACGACATCAACATCTTTAGCGTGGAGCCGCTGGGCACATCCAGTAACGACTGCAACGGGGAACAGAGCTCCGGGCTGTACCGCAAGTTCATTGAGAACGTGCTCAAGTGTCGCGGCCTGGCCAAGTCGTTGGCCTTCCTGCACCAGCTGCACACTGTGGCGCTGTATAAGGCGCACATTGCACTGGAAAAGCCGGGCGCCGAAGATTTGGAGGACTCCGAGCTGGAAGCGGAGGTCATTGAGCAGGATGTGCCGCGCATGGATCCGCAGATCAGTCGCGAGCAGGTCATCGAACTGCGCACATACGGCTACTGGAGCGAGGAGGCGCAGTCCATCAATCTGCCCTCGTACATTCCCACCTTTGTGTTCCTCAGCGGCATCCCGCTACAGTTCATGCACGAGTTCTTGCGCATGCGCCTCGAGACGCGCCCGGTGCGCCCCAATCCGCTCAGCCTTGAGCAGCTAATGAAGGAGCTCCGCGAAGGCCTCACCCTCGCGCTCACGCATCGGGAGCGCTATCAGCGGCACATTACCACGGCGCTGGTCGAGAACGAGACAGAGCTGGACAGTTACATCAACATCCTGAACCAATACGATGCGACGGTCCGCAAGACATTCGAGCTGTACCTGGACTACATTGATCAGCTGGTGCTGGTCGCCGTGCCGGAGACCAACCAGAAGTCGGTGCTCGAGAAGGAGTGGATGTTCACAAAGCTGATCAGCCCGATGATCAAGGGCATGCACACGCTCGCCTCCCAAAAGTTCTGCGGCATCATTAGCAAGCTGCTGTGCAGCATATCTAGGCGCCTGGTGCAGCGCTCCGAGGAGTTGGACGAACAGATCGCGAGCACCGCGCACAGCATCGACAGCGAGGAACTCAAGTGGCAGCTGTTGACCATCTGCCGCGAGACGCAGGCGCTGCTCACCGTCGAGCGGGAGCGCTCGATCAAGGTGCTATTCTTTGCGAAGACCTTTTGCCGGGACGTTGAGACGACAGACTTCCACCGGGAGCACTACGAGCACGACGTAGCCAACCAGCAGCACGACTTCATCTGCTCGGACGTGAAGGCGGCGTTCAAGCTGTTGCAGCAGGACGTGCTCGAGGTGCGCAACAAGCTGACGGGCATCATCAAGGATGTCCAGCAGCGGTGCTGCCTGAACAACATGCGCGACCTGGACGAACAGGATCGGCTGGCGGTGCTGTCGCGCACGCGCGAGATCCTGCACCAGGGTTACAAGTTTGGCTTCGAGTACCACAAAGATGTCATCCGGCTGTTCGAGCAGCGCATCATGGACCATAAGGACAGCGGACACACTGTGGATCTGGCGCTGGGCATCATTGCGTTTGCCAAAATGTGGATGCAGTTCGTCATGGAGCGCTGTGAGCGCGGCCGTGGCATGCGTCCACGCTGGGCTTCGCAAGGCCTGGAATTCCTGATGCTGGCCTGCGATCTGCAGATCACTCAGCACCTGGACGATCGCCAGTTCGAAGAGCTGAAAAAACAAATGGATTGCTGCATTTCGCACGTAGTCGGTCTTACCTCTGAGCCGGAGAAGGTGGCCCGCAAGAAGGCATCGCCGCGCATGCGCAAAACCTCCTCGCCGGCCACCAGCCGCTCTCGAACGCCCACGCGCACGCCCATGTCCGCGGGCGTTGTTGTGAATCCCAATACGCCGCCGTTGCAGTCGCCGCAGTACAACAAGCTGCTGCATCCGCAGTTCAGCCTCAAAGAGGAGCTGCTGCAGCAGAGCACGACCACCTACAGTTCCGTGGACGTCGCAGACATCGCAGAAGCGCCGCATGGCGCCGGTCATGGCGAGCTGCGACTGCTGGTGCCGCAGACGCCTCCGATTGCTACGTGTTCCGGTAAAGGCAGCACATCCAACGTGTCCACGCCGCTAGCTTCACGGCACGAGCGCGTCCGCGATGCCGTGAATCGGCTGGACCTGGACCTGGAGGAGCATCTGCGCGAACGCCGGCTCATCGGGCAGGTGAAGGCGCTCAACTCGTGCGACAAGGTGCAGATCCGGGCACGCAGCGTCCACTTCCGCTGGCATCGCGGCATCAAAATCGGCCAGGGCCGCTTCGGCAAAGTCTACACGGCTGTCAACAACAACACCGGCGAGCTGATGGCCATGAAGGAGATCGCCATTCAGCCGGGCGAGACGCGCGCCCTCAAGAACGTCGCCGAGGAGCTGAAGATACTGGAGGGCATCAAGCACAAGAACCTGGTGCGCTACTACGGCATCGAGGTGCATCGCGAGGAGCTGCTCATCTTTATGGAGCTCTGCTCAGAGGGCACCCTCGAGTCACTCGTCGAGCTAACAGGCGGGCTGCCCGAGGGGCTGGCCCGTCGCTTCACCGCCCAGCTGCTCTCGGGCGTCGCCGAGCTGCACAAGCACGGCATCGTGCACCGAGACATCAAGACAGCCAACATCTTCCTCGTGGACGGCAGCAACAGCCTCAAGCTGGGCGACTTCGGTTCAGCGGTAAAGATCCAAGCCCACACAACCGTCCCCGGCGAGCTGCAGGGTTACGTAGGCACCCAGGCCTACATGGCGCCGGAGGTGTTTACCAAGACGAACAGCGATGGCCATGGACGTGCCGCCGATATCTGGTCGGTGGGCTGTGTAGTCGTCGAGATGGCCTCGGGCAAGGTGAGTGCGGAAAGGGGAGTGTGGAATGCGACGATTACTGATAAGAAGATAAGCGATTTGTTGACCGCCAAAACCTCTGTGAATGAGGTATATATATACATATAGTTTGATGGATATGTATAACGACGGAGCGATTGATTGATTAATTAACTGATTGATCAGTATTGATAGATACAACCATAATATATATATTAATGAAAACTAATTGATTGCAATATAGTAACATAGTATAGTTGTTGATTAACTATAGCCTGACTGACTGATTTACTACCCTACTAGTAAATCGAATTCAAACAAATTTTGAAAGGATAGTGAAGTTTTATTGACGAACTTTTTGAAATCTAAACCACAAGATAAAAAATAATACCACACAATGTTTCTTAAGATCGTCATAAATAATTTCGAAGTACATTATTTACGGCTTTTACAAAAATCATACCCACAAAATATTTAAAACAAATGTTTAGTTGATATTAAACTATTGATATTTTCTTTATTTTTCCATAAAAAATGCAGCGCCCCTGGGCACAGTTTGATTCCAACTTCCAAATTATGTTCAAGGTGGGCATGGGCGAGAAGCCACAGGCGCCGGAGACTCTCTCGCAGGAGGGTCACGAGTTCATCGATTACTGCCTGCAGCACGATCCAAAGCAGCGTCTTTCGGCCATTGAGCTGCTCGAGCTGAATTTCTGCAAGGTGAGTTTAAAGAACTCGAATACTCGAATAAATAAAATAATTCAATTAAATTATTCCCTATTCTTGCAGTCTGGACGCGATGACGAGTGCAGCAGCGAGCAGCTGCAGGCCCAGATGAGGGGCTCCTTTCGACGCAATGCCGCGCAGAGCTAATCCCAACTAAATATCGTAATATCTTTATTTCTTATTGTGCAACCACATATATAGATGTGGGTGTGTGTGTGTGTTTGTGTGTGCGTGTGCATGTGCTAGTGTGTGTGTATGTCTGTGTTTACGTACATTAACTGTATAATTTATGTAAAGGCGATCCAAAGTCTAGTTATGCAAAAGGCTGCGCCTATTTTTATGTTGGACATTAAATATCCCATGAAATATTTTAAATATGAAAATGTAAAATTAAGTTGCAAATTAATTAAATGCAAGTTTATTTAGACGCATTGCGAATATTCAGACTTTACATTTGGATTAATACGCAGCTTATGCGGCGTAATTGCCGTAAGTGGTGTCTACTTCGGGTCCTGCTGTTGCAGGTGGCAAAGTGGGAGGCGTCGCGGGTCCATTGTTAGCGCTACCGGAATTTCCGTTGGGTGGTGTTGGAACCGCTGTCGGAATTGCTGGAACAGTTTGGGCCTTGATCAGCGGCGCGGCGCACAGCAGAAGAGCCAGGCACAGGCTGAGCAGCAGTTGGAATACTGGACCAATTGAAAAGACATTGTTCAAAAAATTTGGAATCCTTTGGTTAATTCACCTCGTTCAACTTACGTTTCATTTTGGTTATTTCTCGTTGACTGGTGAAAACACGATGGAAACGTCCGACTTTTATACACGGCGCTTTTCCACGAATTCGATGGGTTTTATTTTTAATTAATTTAAAATATTGATCAATTGGTTATCTGCCTGGGGCTTATCACAGTCGGATTTCAAACCAAATTGGATATGCGATTTCACAGTTCCTGGAACCAAATGGACAGCTTTGCCTTGCTTTAGCTTGGGCTTAAGCAATTCACGAAAACTAGTTGATTGACATCAGTTGTTCAATTCAAGCAGACAGTGCGGCTGATCGAAATGACTTGTGTCACACAAAAACTTTATTTTTTTCGAACTGATGACTTCATGTGGACGGTAGTTTACTACGCATCACATTTCCACGAGGATTTTTTGATACCCTTGCAGTGAATATCGCAAATTTGGCATGTATGTATAACTGTGTTGTTGTTTTAAAGTATATGTGTAAAGTTTAAAGTATAATTGTCGAAAAATTAGTTTTTGTGTGAACAAACTTTTAAATATATGTAGGTATTTCCAATTTTTTAGGCCGGCTTCCCGGGGGGCATTCTAGTGAGTGTGGGCGGAATATCAATGCTATCCTTGGGGGAGGTCACCAGCTTTGTGCATTCTAAATTTGGTGGCTCTATCTTTGAAATGTTGCGAAATATTCGCTTATTATCGATTTGCGATTTGATATTTGATATGTATCGACATATTATCGAATTTGCAGCCTCCTAATGAACGTGACACAAAAATCAAAATCAATCTATCTTCAATAGAGCCAAATAAAACTACTGACGTTTTCAAAAATATCAATTGAGATTTTTCTAGTCGGTACCGCTCGACTGGGAGATACCCTGAACACCGCACTAAGCACATACATGCAAACTATTGACACTTGATAAGTATTGAGGTGGTTACAAAATAAAGAAAAATGTATTTACTAATTACCAACCAAAAAATAAATACGCCTCTTCGGTGGGCCTTCCAGCTTCGGTTGCTTCATTCACTTGTGATATGACATAACATAACCAACTTTAAAAAGTTTTAATAAAACGCTTAAGAATTCCGCCTTTGTCATAAAAACGATAAATGATAATAATAATTATGGATAACTAAAAAAAATTCCACACTGTCCCAACCAGGACTCGAACCACCTAACTTCGGGTTCAGTTGTTACCGTCTGCGCTACACTTACAATAATTCATTTTGTGATAAAATTCAAGTTATTATTGCAAAAAAAAATCCAAGAAAAATACCTGATTTTTCTGAATGTGTGCACATGGCCGCAGAAATTGCTTGCGCTTCAGCCAATTAGCTGCGCTTGGTTCCCACTACTGAAAATTGATTATTGATTTGCTCGTAGATTATTGATTTGCTCTTACAGTTTAGGAGTTATGCTTAAAAAAAACAGGTCAAAAAAACGTTTAGTATAGATAACAAGAAAACAGAAATATTTATCGATCTTTTGAAATAAACTTGATCTGCGTATGGTATATACGAGCCGAATGAGTTCAAGATCACCTTTCTAACCTTTGCAGTCTCTGAAATCGACGCGTCCAAAAAGACAGACGAAACAGACGGATAGACAGGCTGACACTGATCAAGAATAATGGATCATGGACAATAAATATCTCATGAAATATTTTTTAAATTTGAAAATGTAAAATTAAATTGCAAATTAATTGAATGAAAGTTTATTAAGACGCATTGCGAATATTCTGCCTTTACATTTGGATTAATACGCAGCTTATGCGGCGTAATTGCCGTAAGTGGTGTCTACTTCGGGTCCTGCTGTTGTAGGTGGCAAAGTGGGAGGCGTCGCGGGTCCATTGTTAGCGCTACCGGAATTTCCGTTGGGTGGTGTTGGAACCGCTGTCGGAATTGCTGGAACAGTTTGGGCCTTGATCAGCGGCGCGGCGCACAGCAGAAGAGCCAGGCACAGGCTGAGCAGCAGTTGGAATACTGGACCAATTGGAAAGACATTGTTTAAAAAATTTGGAATCCTTTGGTTAATTCAACTCGTTCAACTTACGTTTCATTTTGGTTATTTCTCGTTGACTGGTGAAAACACGCTGGAAACGTGCGACTTTTATGCACGGCGCCTTTCCACGAATTCGTTTGGGTTTATTTTTAATTAATTTAAAATATTAATCAACTGGTTATCTGCCTGGGGCTTGTCTCAGCCGGATTTCAATCCATATTGGATATGCGGTTTCGCAGTTCTTGGAACCAAATGGACAGCTATGACACATGCTTTATCCATTGGCTCTTCTTACTCCTCTTGCCTGTTCCTTCAATTTTATATAAACTGGTATATAAATAGGTCAAGATAATAGTCGACTTCATTCAATGCAATGTTTTCATTTATTTTTGGTGTGATTCTTTGCATGCATTAACATTTAACAAAATCGAACTTAACGGTGTATAGCATATAGATCAGATAATTGATATGTTTTTTTTTTAACAGTTTAACAAATACGTAAGTACATATACATATATAGCAACAATGAACACAGCAACTAGTTAGAGTTATAAGTTATACATTTTTTCTATAAACCTTTAAGTTTTGTTTCTTTTTATCTTTTTTTTTCTTGCTTTGCCTTTAACATTCCATATATATATATATATATGTGTGTGTATAACATAGTTAAGATTTTGTTACCTCTACAAAACAACAATTCAACCATAGAACAGATATGGATAAAATATATGTATATATATATATGTATATAGTAGGTATCTAATTTTCGTTTCGTTCATTTGATATGTTTTTCATTTTTGGTAAATATACGTCATATAAATTTATTGATATGTATTGTTACGATTCAAGTCTATATACGTACAATGATTTTCAATTTATTTTACAACAAAACAACAACAATACTATGCCGAATATCTAAATTCATATGGTATATTTTATATATTAATCATATTCGCAAAAGCATTTATTTATTTAAGTAATATATATCTTCTAGTTCCAAATAACAAGCATATAGTACGTAATTATTTAAATTTGAAACAGCAACAAAAAGACAGTTAACATTTCTTTAACTTCTCTCAACAAATATGTATTTATATCGATATCAACTCTAATAACGCGTTATATATTGCAAACACAACTTTGTGTAAAGAGTATTGCATACTTTTGAGCGGCCGTCCACAGTGGGAGCCAAATTAATGGATCGGGTTAAGAAATTCGAATAGGATGATTGGTTAGAAGTACAGCCAAATATAAAGCTCTAACACATCTAAGGTAATATAATATTGCATGATTAACCAACACATATATATTTTTTTATTTGTTTAACAGCACTAACAGTTGCGCATAAAATTGCTCTAAAACATTTAATTGACAGAGTTCCTCTTTGTCATCTACTAATTAGTTATTTAGCTTGGGCTGAAGCAATTCATATTCAAATATTGTTGATTGACATCAGTTGTTCGGTTAAAGCAGACAGTGCGTCTGATCTAAATGACTTTTACAACACGAAAACTTTATTATTTACGAACTGATGACGTCACGTGGACGCTAGTTAACTACGGTTGACATTTGCACGAGGATTTTTTGATACCCTTGCAGTGGATATCGGAAATTTGGCATAAAATGTGTCGTTGTTTTAAAGTGCATACATATATTTTGAATAGTCCAAATTCTATAGTCTAAACATATGTCAAAGTCGGACGAATTGGATAAGGTTAAAAAATAAGTTTTTCCTAATATATCATTAAATGCAAAACGAGCAGTTTTTAGTGCTCGCAACATCTTATCAACAACGGATCACTCTGGTATATGGCATCAATGAGAACAGTCTGTTGAAAAATAAGTTTTTGTATGAAAATCGTTTTTGTTTTCAAATATATCTTTGATAAAACGTGCGATAAGTCGCACATCTTTCCTGTGTCTGCAAGGGTATTTAATGTTCGGCAGACCGAAGACAGTTTTTCTTTCCAGTTTCTCTTTGCCCCATTTTTGTTGTTGTTGTTATTGTTGTTGTAGTTGTATAGTTAAGGATTTCCATCAGAATCTTAATGGACAAATTGTTGCTAAGGTACAGTTACTGATATGTTTATTTTTAATTTGCTCCGTTTTCCATCTTCCCTTTTCATTTAGTTCTGGAGGAGATCCCGCATTATGTCGAGCGAGTCCTGCAGCGATTTGGCGTAGCGTGAGGCGCTGGTGTCCTCGCAGGCGTAGAACGCCGACACACAGAACACAATCTGCTCAGGGTGCGGATTGTAGGAGCAGCCGTAGCCACGTGGCGTCACCGGACCGTAGCCCATAAAGCTGTCCGTGCTGCAGGCAACCTATGGGGTGACCAAACGGAAATCGGATCAGATCAGATCGGTTTTATCGGCAGATGAGAAATCACTCTACGTGGCTTAAATCTATGTGGCTTACGTGTGGAGCTAGCTGTTGGTGCTGTGGTGCAACAGTTAAAAATAAATGTGGTGCAGATATATTATAAATATAAATATAAAATGTGCTTTGTGCTCAGTGCGGGGTGCGTGGTAGGCAGCTGATCAGAGCCGGATACCTGACTGGTGGAGAGCAGAAAGCATTGGGATATCTTGTAGGACTCGTCGGTGAATAGCTCGTGCAGCTCGCCAGTGACCTCCAAGGAGGCCTCACGCAAGCCCAACAGTGGTATATCGATGCCATTGCCCAGTATGTTCTTGACCATCACCTCGGTCTGGCGGGCGACCGCGCAGCGGAAGAGTTCCCGCAGGTGCTCCTTCTGTGTGAAAAGCAGCAAAAGGATTGTATAGAGCTTGACTGTAGTTTCAAAATGAATACGCACGCTATAAATGCTAAATTTGACTTTGCGAGCATCTTCCTCGTCGTCCTCGCGATCGCTCTCCAGCGGCACATTGGCGCCTTCACCCTGGCACATGGCCTTGGCCCAATCCAAAGCCTCGGTGCTGGCGGCACGTATGCAGTCCACACGACCCTATTTCAGAGTTAGAGAGAAAGAGTTAGCGGTAAGATAGGCCATTATAAATTTATGTGCTTACGTGAAGGAAGCGCCTGGTGGAAGCACTCTCATAGGTAGCCACCAGATGGCCATAGAGTCTGTAAGAGATCGAACACTCGATTAGTTTTAAAGGCTTCAAATTGATTTAAGCAGGGAATATTCATATTTTTTAACCCGAACCAAACCATCTTCTCTCCCTCTCTCTAATTGGTTCAGTTGCGTTTTGAGTTTGCAATTTGAACGAACCGAACCAGAAGGCACGACGTTGGTTCGAACTGTGAACCGAATAATTGACAATTTCTTTTATTTGACATTAGTCATGTTGGGATCTATGTTCGAGCCTCGTCTTTAGGGTATAGTTTTGCAACGATCAAGAAGGCCAAGTCGGCTTGAAAGTTGTGAATCTTGACTGTTATCTTCCCATTGGTATGGATTTAGATTAGAGTTTGAACCCGCTTATGATACTCACTTGTAGTGGGCCAGCTGCAGCGCGAGCTGTATGTAGACATCTGGGCTAACCTGGCAGGACTTGACAAAGTTCTTGCCGTAACCCTTGTAGCGATACACATAGAAGTCCAGGTTGTCGATGGCCTTGTCCACGCTCTGAGCAGCCTGGGCGAACCGCTTCTGCACCTGGGCACTCACATGCCACTCGAGACGCTCCGGGAGCGGAAGGTGGTGCTGCGGCAAGCCGTTGTCGTCGGCCGGATGATCGACGATGCTCTTGTAGATCTTCTCGAGCAGCTGCACCACGGCAATGCCCTCGGAGGTGGAGTGCTCGTAACAGAGGCCCCAGCTGCCATCGGTGCAGATGATGAGCTGCAAAACGGAACCTTTTATGTATGCAGTGCAATGAAGGGCAAGGTGGTGTACAGCTCACCTGCATGGTCTTATCGAACCACCGATTGGCCGAGTTGAATTCGCTGCCGCCGCCGTGGATCATTTCGTGGGCCATGTTGGTCTCATCCCGTTCGCCGGCCATGTGGACGCTGGGCGTGGCGCCTGTGAAGCCGCGCGCATTAAAATTGCGGCCCAACGGCTCGTCCAGGCAGAGCACCACTAAGGCCGTCTCGATCAGCTCCAGATTGCGCTGGTTGCGCTCGTCCGACTGCAGGTCCTCGCGATCCTTGGCCCACGGTGTCCGTGGCTCGGCCGTCAGCAGTCCGACGGGCGCCGGCTTGCCGGGCAGACAGGGCGCGTCGCTCAGCACGTAGAGTATCTGGGACGCGATCTCGCTCTCCGAGAGCTTGCCGCGGTCACTGGCCTGCAGCACCACGCAGTACATCTGATTGCGACAGATGACCACCACGTGTCGGTCCTCATCGCTGTCCAATGGCTGCTCGCGCCGCGGCAAATACTGCGAGTCGCGCTCGACACCCGGCCGCCGGCAGCTGCCCAGCAGGCGATAGTATTGGGCCATGCACAGCGGTTGGTTTTTCTCGCGCGAGGCGGCCCGCTCCAGCGGCAACTCGCCGCTGTCCAGCATCTCCTTGTGGGCCAGCAGGCCGTCCAGCAGCCGGGCAGCAAAGTGGGCCACATCGTGCACGGTCTTGAAGCGACGCGGCGGAAACACCATGCCCGGATTCGAGTTGATGGGCAAGGGAATGCGCACGTTCATGTACATGTCGTTGAGCCAATAATAGTAGGCCTGTGGGCGGGTTGGATTGGAATACATGGAAACCACATTAAAAACATGACATTTGGTTGCCATACACAAATTCAATTAGCCGCACAATTGAACAGATCGAGGTGCGCCCTCTTTTCTATGTATGTATATTGTTTTTTGGGGGCGCCTCATTAAGCACAGCTCTTATCAGGCACTCCTCAAAGCGACTGATAAGGCAGAGAGAGATCGCAGATCGCAGATCACAGAGCTGTGATAAGTTTTCCGGCACTATAAATATTGGCCTGGGCGAACCAGTTAGAATCAGTACAACGGTTTCATCTAACCCCAACGGATACCGCCCTGCCAGTTAACCAACCCTCGACTGAAGATGAAAGGTGAGCAGCTGCTGGCCACATCCTCATCCTCATTCTCATCTACATTGATTCTCTCGTCCATTCCCATTTCAGTGTTCGCTCTGACCCTGCTCGGCCTGGCGGCTTTGGCCCAGGCACGCATCGACTACAAGTTGCAGTGCACCAAGGATGAGGTGGGCATACGCTGGCCCAGCTACCACAGCAACTCCGAGTACTTTGTCTGCCAGAGTATCTTTGGCAGCCAGCTGACTGTGCACTGTCCGCCCGGACAGGTATTCACCTTCGTGCTGCAGCAGTGCGACTCTCCGGCCAGCTATGTGCCCGCTCCGGCCATGGATATGCTGCCCACCGCAGCGCCCATAACTACGTATGAGGTCAACGAGGTGCCGCCAATGCTTGGCTCGGCCACAAGCGGACTTCTGCCCGTCCATGTGCTCGAACAGCAGGAGCATCAGGACCACCACCAGCAGATCATCCATGCATCGCCACTCGACCCGTCACCACCCACACCACCCACAGAGCCACCAACGCCTCCCACCGTGGTCGTCGATGCACCCAAGCCCGCCAAGAAGCCCGTCGCCCCGCTGCCTCAGAAGGCATCGGCGCCCAAGAAGCCCAGCACAGCCGCTGCCCCCGTGAAGGCCGCCGCCGCCAAGAAGCCCGCTGCGCCAGCTCCACCCAAGGCAGGCAAGAAGCCGACGCCGCCCAGCAAGAACCAGAAGAAGCCCTCGGCCTAAAGCCACCCAGAGCCTCCTAACTCCAAAAAATCAACTGAATCAACAGCTTAAATTAATTTTCAACCAGCGGAATTTCATTCAAAACTTTAAATAACATCAAAATAAATATCTAACTGCAATTCTGACGACGTTCGTAAATATTTATTTGACTCTGGGAAAGTGTCGCTTCTATAAGAACATATGTACATACATACGCACACACACACACACACACATTTATACATGCAGTGAAAATGAATCAATTAGCTAATTGACCTTGTCGCAAAATGCAAAAGACAATTCTGAAATCATTAATTGATTGATAATTGTAACTGGCATTCAACAGGTGAGCAGCCAACTGGCAGATACCTCGGCTCTCAACCAATTTCCATTTAACCCATGTCCCCCGGTATTATTGAGAACCAAAAACTTGTTGAGGAGAGGAAGTTCAGCAGGCTTCGATTAAATACCATTTTTGAGGGTATACAAATCATTATCGATTAAGCTATATACTTAGAGAAAATATAACAAATTTTTAAGGAATAAGCGACATAAATATTCTTCTTGAATTTAATTTAATACATTTTGTATTGTTTATAAAATTGTAAAACGAAAGGGCTCTTTTCGCAGTGTACGATCTTTGCTCGAATTTTAACGAAATTTCGCAAAGAATTTGGCTCGATTATTTCCGTTGTTTTTAGTATTTCCGAAGAATAGCAAAATACAGCCACAGTTATCACATAGTTCGTTTGTTAGTTCGGTGCTGATGATCAAATAAGGCGGAATCACTGACGATATGAAGACATAACAGAACATAGCTCTGTAAATGATTGTGGGGAAGCTACGCTAATATTGACACGGCATAGCGGCAGCGGAGGGGAGGATGGGAAATACAGTTTTTGGGCTGTTTTCCGATTATTCAATAATTAACGATCGAATTTGTGCTTATGCTACCTGTTATCAGGGAACATATGCCAGAGATTACTCCGTTTACATGGAGAATGAGCGCATGATTTCAGTTTCAATTAAATTTGAACTTTTATTTTGGCACCAGTCACGCTAACTTTCTGCGTGGCTGGCTGGCAATTTTGACAAGAAGACAAGTATTAATCTAGACAGTGGCAGCTGATTACGAATGTTGCCAGCAAGTGGCAGGCACCATAAAAAGCTTTGCTGCAGGCTGGTATTGATCAGTGATCGCCACGACAAGAAACCAACAAGTCTAAGCAGCAACATGAGAGCCGGTAAGCAGAAGCCGGGGCAAGGATATTCATCGATTTATTTCAATTTACTCTATTGTCGCCATATATTCTCAGTTATAATCATTGTCGCCGGACTATTGGCCATCAGCGTCCAGGCACAGGAAAGTTGCCCCACGCCCACCTACACCCAGGAAATAGTACCCAAATGCCTATCCGATCCGAAGATCAAGTTGCCCTGCTACACGGATCCCACCAAATACTACTCCTGCTCAACGGGCAGCCCAGTGTTGACGTCGTGTGTAGCGCCCACGGGCTATTTTAGCTATGTGTACCAGCAATGCAGCTCGTGCGCCAACTACAAACCCGCCGTTGAGTGCTCCCAAAACAAGTTAGGTCTGGAATGCGTGGATATTGACAGTTCTACGACAGCAGGCACCACAGCCAAACCCACGGTCACCACCACGGCCAAACCCACGGTCACAACGGTCAGCCCCACGGTCAGCACCACGGCCAGCAGCGAAGAAACCACCTCGGGCAGCAGCGAAGAAACCACCTCGGGCAGCAGCGAAGAAACCACATCGAGCAGCAGCGAAGAAACCACCTCGGGCAGCACCGAAGAAACCACCTCGGGCAGCACAGATGAAAGCACCTCGGACAGCACCACCGAAGTAACTACCACCGAAGGCGGGGCCGATAACATCGATGACGAACCAACAGGCACCACCATCTATGTTCCTGGGCCACCATCACCGGGTAGTCGCGATTTTCCCGCGCCCCCCAGCCCAGAACCTACGGCCCGCGTTATCTTCAATGGACCACCTACCGTCCAGTTCTAAACATATATACTGTTATCCACTTGCACACTATATATGTATGTATTTTTGGAAGTGAATAAAGTTTCATAGTGCAATGACTTACATATATACCCATTTATATACGAACACTAGCCAGTTTTAGCCTAGTAATTTTTTTTTTTTGTTTGTCTATTATACACCCTCTCTTCTCTCTTCTTTCTTATAGCAGTTTAATTATATACACATCCAAGCTCAAAAAGCGACAAGAGCGAAACATATTTTTTCTTAAATTGTTTGTGTGGAGTGCGAAGAATAGAATTTTATAGCACATAAAAAAAAAGAGTAAATTGATCGTTTAAGATATAAAATATTGTTAAACTGTATTGATCAAAAACTAATCAGTTTTTACAAAGATCAGTGAAATGCCCTTATTCAACCATTTTTCATGCAGGTGACATTTTTGAATTTTATTTTTAATATATTGTTTTTTATTTATTTTTTTGATTTTTGGTCTGTATTTACGTATTTAGTTATGCTCACCCAATTATCCTCGGCTTCGCGCTTGTCCAGCAGGTACTGATGCAGTCGTGGCCCCAGGCCCTGCGGCGACGAGAACTGCTTAATGATGCCCTTGGTGCGTTCCAGCTGCGCCGGCGTTGTAATCGGCTCCAGAGCGAGCACATAGTCGGCCATGGTTTGGTCTAGCGGTGGGACAGGTACCTTCGGCAGAGTCTGCAAGCGGACAAATGGAAAGGATTCAGTTTCGTTCGCGCAACTTCTGTCAAATTGTATTCGCCATAAACTTTGTACGCTTTCTCATTTATATGCACGACAGTAAGGCAGTTAAAATACAAAAAAACCCTGGCACACCAGCACAAGAAGTTTATACCCTGGGGACCCAAATTTCAAATCACAAAATAGAAAAAAGAAGTAGAAAAAAAGCGATGGGGCAAAAGAAAATGCCAGAAAAAGGGCTTGGCATGAATCTGACATTGGGGCGTGCTGCATTAAGTTCCCCCCCACATCTTACGGCGTTAGCTGTTTGGCATTTCTTTAACATTCACTTTGCCTTGTCACGGAAAACTTGAAATGAGTGAACTATGCTCTTGAGATTCCCCAGTGGCAATACAATTTTCTATTGGAAAAAGTTCTGTTTGGTAGTTGCTATCGATTTGTGAATTGGATTGCGATTTATAGTTTACTATATATAATAACTCAAAACATGTAAAACCTTTAAATTTATTACATAACTATAATAATTATCAAATATTATCATTACTTAAATTTACTAAGCTTTTATTTTCTTTTCTTTTTAGACATCAACCTTTTTGCTTTTATTATACAAACAATTTTTTGTATATTTAGATACAAATTTATTTTAACGAATTCAGCATCAAATTTTATTTTACAAAATTTATATTCAGTATGTCAAGCATTCCTTTGTATTCAATACAAGTGACTTGGCATTCGTACGTGTTGGCAGTGGGTTTTATAACTTTGTCTCGTTTTGAGTTGTTTTCTTCTAGTTACCATATCGATATACAATTTTTTTTACGCACAGCAAATATGTTCTTCAAATCTTCTTTGGAACGGACGGAACGGCTAGGGTATTAAATGATCGTCACACCGAAGATGACTGTTCTTCCTTGTTGTATTTTGAGAATAGTTAAAGTGTGCAACAACTTTTCCATCTGTCATTTGACTCTGACAGCAGTCAAGGTGCAGTCACCCACCCAGCCACCCTCCCATCCACCCTCCGAAAACCACCCACCCGCTGAGCTTTACATATTTTGATGTCTATCTG
>SCDT01002575.1:0-12645 GCA_004143765.1 Drosophila melanica | reverse complement strand
TTTTTTGTATTTTTTCTATTAAAAAAAAACACAATCTGCTTATTTATTGCCATTAAGGCGGAACAAAGTTCGCCGGGTCAGTACTAGTTTTTGATAAATTTTCGAAAAGGTGTGTAAAAACTATTCCGAGCAAGCACCTCTCGATATATGTATTTACTTTTCACCACCAAAGTTTAATTATTTGTGCAAAAATATAAAGATTTAACATAAAATGCTGCTTATTTCGACGTACTGTTAAGGTACCTAAGCAAAATAACAAATCATTGTGTATTATATAAAAAAATTTTAAACTTCTGCCGAGAAAACTTGTCGCACATTTATATTTATGCGGGAATCCTTTATATAACGATTGAACGGCATCCAAAAGCTCTCGTTATCAATCTGATCGAATATTCCATATTCCACTGAGTTATTAAGGTTATCTTCATATTGGTTTTTAAATATTTCTAGTGTCTCATTCCATGGCTCTTTGTGTGTTTTCATAACGCGAGGAACAGCATGATAACATATACGCGATTCCTCTGACATAATTAAAACATCTCCACTATGGAGAAAGAGAGCAGTAGGTTGCTCTTCTAGTGTCGTGCCACCTAATAGAAAAATAGCAGTTTGTCCGAAACTGCATTTAAAAGTAAGATCAATTTGTTATATTTGAAACTGTTTGCATATGTACCTATATGAAAACAGCGGCGCTGCAAGATTAAACTCCGAATGATCCGTGTGACCTGATAATGAAGTTCCAATCGGATAATAATTAATAATGGCAGCTTGAGGTATAAAATTTCGAAAGCCGAGAACCTGCGAAAAATATTTACACAAAGTACTCAAGTCACTGGGAAAAGTAGAGTTCATTGCCTTATTATAAACTTTGGTATTCCAGTTGTGATGATAACCTATGGTTGTCCAACGCATTGCAGTCTTAAGACGATGAGCAATATTTTGGTCAGCGCACTTATGTAACGCTCCCCACCAGTCGGATACAACTTCGGGTGAAAAATGGTTCGCATCCAAGTTCACGATGTTTGGTCCTTGCGGGTAGTCACGAAGACTTCGAGCTATCCAATATCGCTGTCCACTGAATGTAAACGAGTTACGTATGATCAAAAGTCCAGGATGGTTAATAAGTGTATAGCACTGCCACATATGCAGTGGTCGTATGCCAACCGGCAAAGGAGGGTTTTCAAGTTTATTCAATTCGCAAACGTTTAACGGCTTCACCAACTGTGGTTACAGATTTTATAGAATATATGTATATTTATAAAATTATAATATATTAACTAACTAACTCAAAAGACAGATTGGACAACAAAATACAGTCGACGGCATAAATATTTGACAAAAAAATTACCATGCGTGTCTATTGTTTGTATAAACGAATATTGCTTGCTCGCGCGTCCTTGAGATTTTTGGACATCGTTTTTGCTTTATATATGCCCATACATTTTCTATAATATTAAGTCGGGGCTTAAAATTTCGGTTTTTCTAAACTAAATTATTCTTAAATTTCCTTAGAATCAAAGGATCGTTCTGCTCTGTTGTCTTACGCAGTCTGCCACAACGTGGTGTGGTTGTTTTTATTTATTAATTTGATAATACACAGTTTGGAGGGGTACATTTGTTTTACCAATAGCTAAGCAAATTTATTAACCACTTTATAAGCACTTTAAATCAGTAGTCAATATTTACGGATGCGAAATCTAGCTTCAAAATCGATGGCAGTTCAACACAGACTGAATAGGGCAAATGTCAAAATACTTTTGTCCACCTGCTAACAGCTTGCGAAAGATAAGAATGCGTAAATAAACAAAACGCATAAAGCAATTAAAAAAATATTCGGAATGGTGCTCTTAACATGAATATACTTTACTTTTCGACGGATACCGAAAGAAGAAAAAAAAAAAGCAAAGCGCATAGTTTTGTCAAAATATGAATGCCGTCGGCTGTGCATATGTCTATAAAATATCTATTTTTTACATACAATACGCACACCGTTAACATTCAGGTTTAATGCTACGTACAGTAAAGGTAAGTAACGCCCTTTTTTTTTTTTTAGAAAAGTTTAACATTTAAAAAAAAAAAATAATAATTATATTTATAGTATGTATAGTTTAATACTGAAAACATTAAGAAAAAAAATTACAATTCTTCTATGCAAAGTAGATGCTTTCATAAATACTTTGTAAGGCCGCAATTTGCCTTATTTGTGTCTTCCACGTCACCACGTGACCACGTACTTTTGATCGAATTAGTGTTTTTAAGGTTTTTTCCCTATTTTGTTGTAATTATGTGTATAACGAAAGCTCGCAGCTGAGTTCAGGGTATCTCCTAGTCATGCGCTCTTACCTGATTTATGCATGCTTTTCCATTTAAATATCAAAACGCTTCCAGGGTAAAATACTGTCATGCATCCGCAAACAATCACATTCGCCCTACATATTTAATCGTTGGGTTATGTATCAGATCTAAAGGAAATTGTATCAGTTCTTCACCCCCGCAGATTTATGAATATAAAATTTAAATTTTCATATTAAATTTCGAAGATTGGCATAAGATAACATTAGCAGTAATTTTAAAATTTTCAAAAATCCTGCAAAGACGAAAAGGTATATTATAATAATATTTTAATGAAACTAGTCTGGATTGGGATTCGAACCCGTGCATAATGTACTTCTTTTTATAACCTGACCCTTATGCAAATGGGTTAAAGTATAATGGTTTTGTGCAATGCTTATAGCAGGCAAGAAAAAGCAACTCCGAGCCTACAAAGTAGTCGATTAAGCCATGTCCGTCTGTCTGAATGAATGCGTCGATTTCAAAAACCACAAAAACAGAAAGCAGATCAAGTTTTTTACAAAAGATCGATATATATCCCTTTCCCTATCTTTATCATCGATATTTATCGCTTTTTGATCGGTTTTTTGAGCATAACTTCTGAACTATAGGAGTTTCAGCATACGTTGATTTTAAATATTTCGTGTTTTGGATACCTCTCGCCAATCGCGCCAAGACTCGATATAATAAATATTACAAACATAAAGAACGTTGCAGTAACTATCACTGATATTCGGAAAATTTTAGTTTTTAGAAATTTGATATTAGTAAATAATTAAAGGAGGTGTCTAGTAATCTACTTGAAAAATTTGGTGCTTGAGAACTGTGGATGTATAGGCATATCCGATTTTTTAGGGCGCGCGCGCGGGCTTTACAGTAAGCGTTGCCGGGATACCAAAGTCGCAATTTTCTGCAGATCGTTAGCTATGTACATACCGATTTTAGCTTTAATTTTAGATGTTTTCAGTTTGTCACGCCCCCAGTGCGCGCAGCCCAAAATGCTTAACACTTTATCTGACGCGGGTATATAGGTATATATCCAAAATTTCAAGTCTACATCTTCAATTGCGGCAAAAAGAATTGCGTTCAAACGGACAGATGGGCTGACGGACGCTATAGCCGGTGACCTCACAAATAGATTGCGACCTTAATATCCCGGCCACGCCCACTATAAGGCCCCCCAGCGCCCCCGCTCTCACAAATCGGATATGCATACATATATCTCCCACAGTTTTTGAGCTAGAGTCACAAAAGTCACAGTCACAGATATATTGCAGGAATGGTTCCCAAATCATCAGAAAAAATTTGTTGGCCACACCCTCTCCCGCCCGCATATTTGCACAATTTGTAAGCTAGAGTTACCAAAATTGGTATGAATATAGCTGGTGACCTCCCTTACAGATTGCACCTTTGATATCCCGGCCACGCCTACTAGATGGCCCTCCAGCGCGCCCGCCCTGAAAAATCAAAAATGGCTATATCCTTAATCATTTTTAAGCTAGATAAATTTGGGATATATATTACCGGAATGCTCCTCCAAACATCACAGAAAAATATTTTTGGCCACGCCCTCTCCCGCCCCCGTAATCGCAAAACCCGTTACATTTGACAGCTCCAATCGATAACACGTGTAAATCTCCCACAATTTATGCGATAGAGCCACCAAATTTGGTATGTCGATAGCTGGTGTCCTGCCCCACAAATTGCACCCTAACCCATAACCCGCCCACGCCCACTAGAACGCCCAATGCCCCCTTCTTAATAAATCGAAAATGCATATATCTCCCAGAGTTTTTAAGCTAGAGTCACTTAATTCGGGATGTATATTAGTGGGAAGCTCCCACTCCCCTTTCCGCCCCCACAAACCGCGAAAATCTATATCTCGTACAGTTTTAAAGCCAGAGGCACCAAATTTAATATGTAGATAGCTGCTGACCTCCACCAAAGATTGCACACTTGACATCTTGGCAACGCCCATTATAACGCCCCCACTCCGCCGCAAATGCCTATGTCTCCCATAGTTTTTAAGCTAGAGTTATCACATTTGGTGGGTAGATAGCTGATCCCTCCTTTAAAAAGAGGAACAAAATTTTGCCGACGACCACTCCCACCCCCCAGCACCATACAAATTGCAAAATACCGAAATTTTTTAAAATAATATTTAAGAACGTAAACGAGTATAACGCAGTCGCTAACGCCCGACTGCAACATCCTTACTTGTTTTAGCATAGGATATGGTCCGGCATCGTTCACTGCTTGACTAGAAGTGTTTCTAATAATAGAATGCCAAAAACCGAACAGTGAAATTGAAAGATAGAAATTGGTAGTTTGTCAAAAAGGGTAGAATACTTTATGAGAGACAAGAGAATATTTTATTTGACTATAAGCACAAACTGCACGAATTTTTGTTCGTATAAAACTTCTTTATTTGTTTTAAGGTTTTACCTTTTTAGGAACTTTAATGATTCTTTTAATATATGTAAACCGAATGTTATTTTTCATTTTTAAAATACTTCTTGCTTGCCTTTACTGTACGTAAAGTTTTGGAGCATTAAAGTAAACGCAGAATGTTGTACAAATAAATGTGCTTACTGTAAATAATAAACATCATTGTCTTATCTTTCTTCGCAATTGTGTACAGACGTCTACTAACATTATAGCTACAACCGGAATTTCTTGCTTCATATATGTCAAAGTCAATCACTTCTTGAAGGTCAGGCGAATGAGATTTGCTTTTATAATGCTTAAAAGCCTGTTTAAACATTTCGTAAAATGATTTAAGTCTAAAATATGTTAAAAACTAATTCATAGCGATGTCAAAATCTCACGTGCATGTCGATAGTATCGATATTTATATTATTAATATTTTTAATAATACACTGTTTCTACTGCCAAACGAATCTCGTTTGCGTCTACGACTCCACTGCAGACGGTCGTACTCGCTGGTGGCAATGTATAACAATGTGTGCAATATGCGACAAGCAATGCACACTCGAACTGATAAAAACTTAAGTAGGTGAACAATTATATTATTTTATTATTATTATTATTATAACAATTAACAGAAAAATCATTTTAAATTTCAGATTTTGATACCTACAAAATAAATGGCGGTGCTGATTTTGATATATTTATTTAATTATTTTGTTTATTTATTGAAAAAGTAGACAAAACGAGTGTCAACAAAGGTACAGACTATAAAACTATATCCTGTACACATAAATGTACTTAATAAATGCTAAAAGCCTAACGGAATTATAAAAATCGATAATAACATCACCAACCCGATGGGGCTGTTTTATTTGCCTGTACGGCCACCTATGCCCCTGGCCACAGCTAAATGTTGTCAGTGATGTTATTACATCCTACCTCTAGACAGGAAGGCGTTAGTAGAAAAAAAAAATTAATGTACATCTACTTTAAATTATAAAGATAACAATAAAGAAAGAGACAAAGATGGGAAAGTGCTGACCCTATGGTTCCCATCTTAAACTATTAAATAATTCAACACGCCACCTACGGCAGAAACCTGACGACCAGAATCTTTCCAGCTGTGACTTGCCGATTTATACAAATTTTGTAGCAGCGAAATGTTCATGGAAGTGTGACGTTCAGTCTGTTATCGAAATTAACTGAGTATAATATTGGAGAATTGGGAAGGCTCTAGTCTATACCCTGAACACTGTTATCTGTTTTAAAACATTTCAACATCCTTGCATTCACACAAAAAGTCACGCAAACCCACAAATACACGCCGCGCGGTCTTCGGTCAGTAGCTGCGGTAGGCCTGCACTATAAAAACTAAATTCGTAACAATGTCGAAACTAAAAATTATGAATTCTAGAATTAACATGTAACATATTTATTTTAAATATACATATGTATACCCAACATAAATACACTGGCCGAACGAGTTGGCAGGCCAGGTGTTATCGGCCACGACGCGCCATCCCTGCCATGGGCAGATTCAAATATTTGTTGCTCATTGCCCATGACGTTGACGTCCAGGGCAATTTCATGGCTTTGCTCATTCTCTCTCTCTTACATCTCATATTTAGTACGCTCAAAATTATACTTTATTCACCAACATTGGACTTATGATTAATAACAAATATTTGACAATTGAAATATTAGCAACTTTAAATTAGGTGGAGCTTGTCAAACAAATAATAACGATGTTATATTTGACGCCACCGCTCCAAAGCGCCAATAAATGTATGAAAAAGGAGTGGTGGGGATAAATCAGATTGATTGACACATCGATTCATTTTTTTTTTTTTAAAGGTAGTATGTAGTATGCGCATATAACAGAGTAGAGTGTAAGAGTGTAACACTTATTTGCAATTAACTGTAGTTGATATAAAACACAAAAAAAGCCCCATTTTGCTGCGACAGAGCGTTATACATAAGCAATTCAATTATGTATTGAAGCAAAGAACTCTTTTGATATTTTAATGAATAAATTTTTATTTTATTAAATTTAATTTTTATGAACCGTGCCCGTTGTTTTTAATTTTATTCTATCGAACAACATACAATGCAAGGGCACCTGTACAAAACAAACCAATTAGTACACATACATTATCACTCTCACACCTGCACCCTTACGCCGAACACGAGCTTTTAAATTACGAAACATAAACGTACACTAATTCCGGCCGCTGCACTTGCGCAATGACCAAGCATTTGAGCTGCAATGCCTGACTTTAAGCCTTTCTCTCATGATTTCGATGAACAGGGTCGCTTCATCTGTTCTATTGAAGTACATACGCTGCGAAAAACAACAAAAACCCAGTTGCGGTATGGACACTGCGAATAGTGACTTTGATTTTAGGCAGAAAGGCATTCTACTCACGACGATCTTTTTCTAGTTATTATTGGATCGACGATAACACGGTACGGCTAACATCCTACACTGAAGGAAATGGCTTACGATGCTTCGAACATATTTTAAAATTTCTTGGACACGAACTGTTGGCCGTTGTCAGAATGGATCGTCTCAGGAACGCCGTATTTGAAAAAGACTTCGCAAGCAAGAAATTCGACCATAGAAAAGTTGTCCTTATAAAAGTGAATTTTGAGAAATGACCGACGACCACGACTATCCACGCAGGAGCCATTTTTTACCGAGGATTCCTTTTCAAGAAATCAATGTATATTTTGGAATGGGCGTTACTTTTTTTTTTCTTGTCGGTTGCTCGATACCTTGGTTTTTTTCTATACTCAACATTTGCCTACTACTAGTGCAAATGCCTTGGCAACAAATTGCTTATTATAAGCCTGAAGTAATAGAGACTAATGAAGTCAAGTTTTTATTTTATGTATGTCTCAAAGTCTGAAGCGATGATCAGAGCACATTTGACTTTAAGTGCGTGGGGATTACTTTGTCCATTAGTAATTCAAATGACCCCAAAGCCAAAATCTTGTCTATTCCTACATCGCGGGGTAGTGGACAATGCCGATCATTCACCGGTAGCGTCCTTTCGCTCAGCTTAATTATTATGCGTTTCTACTGTTATTTTTCCTACCTCTTCAAAAATCAAAAACTCTTCCATTACGGATTGGTCCTTCAACTTACCTATCTGTTCCTTTCCCAAGTGCCAAGCTTTTACCTCTAGTTCCTGAAATAGTTTGCCAAATATGCCTGCTATTCCAGGTGCGGGCATATATAGAATGTCTAGTCCTTTTCCATTTGTATGTATGCAATTTTTGCTCGCACTCGGCCAAGAATGGATCGATCGTCCCCTTGTCACATAGTGCTCTATCGGTAGTCCGATCTCGGCTTAAAACTATTATGCGAGTGACTTAACGCATTTTATTTCTAGCCTATATGCCCTTGTTTGGGTATGGCTTTACGATTTCTATTTCGTAACCTATTCTATAGTCCTTGGATTAAGTTTTCACTACTTCGCAGGACCCAATCGTGAACGTGCCTTTATCACTCTGGCTATGCTCACTCTGCCGATCCCCTTCCAGTCTACACATTTCGACATGAATGCGTTAGGTCCCCCACATTGGTAGCAAACAATTTTTTTTTATTTATTTAAACAGTCTTGCCAGTCGTGTCCTGGCTAAACGCAGTTTTACCACCCATGTCCCTTATCTCTTGGACCTCCGGCTAGACTCTGTGCAAATGGTCTACCGAAGAAACATCCATCGCATAGTAGTAGCGCCCTATGGAGTCTCAAGCTCGTTATTACTAGCTTTATCAGCCTCGATTTGGGTAGTGGGCCTTTTAAACGTGATACCATAGCTTTCATTGCCTTGATGAAGTATTTACGGAGTCTCACGGGATCTGCTGATGCTGTGGTAACTTCACAATTCGATCTATATCATCTACCTACCTTTAAGTCTTGCTAATGGAGCCCTACGGAGATCGATCCACGAAATAAATGGTCGTTGCCTCACGTGAAGCCAGTACCAATCTCTGGCCCGCCCGGATACCAGCGGTTCGTAGGACCTCGTCCTACACCTCTGGAGGTACTCCAGCGTAAAAACGAAATATTCCACTGATTCCGAGCATTCGACCGATCAAAGCTTATCTCTCACTTATCGATATTGGGCCATGGTGTAAATGGGGGTGGTCTAAAAGTTGGCCGCCTGTGGTTTCCGTCTCTGCGATTTTCTCGATACTTCTAAACAGTTGTTGCCTGATCAAAGTCGCCTCTCCTGTTTTTTTCCTGTCGCCTATCATCCGGCCCTGTATTACCCCATATCTACTCTGAGCTTCCACTCATTCCGCTAGAGTTATTCGACCTCTCTAGCTTCTGCGGTGGCTTAGAAGCTGGTATGGCGCCAACGCTATTCTTTGGCACGGCGCCCTGCTGCGGCGGGTCGGGAGGTTGAATCGGCCAAACGGTGTCTTTTACTGTTTCGCCTGTGAACTGATTGCGACTCGCCGGCGGTGGAGTGGGTTTGACTATGTCATTCATGGCTATTAATATCTTCTAGAATCCCAAACAAGTCTCCTCTTTAAAATCATGCGCTATATCGGCTTTGGTCGACTGAAGAATAGAACTGGTCGAATAGAATAGGCTTGACATTTATACTAGACGCTATGTCCGAGGCTATAGCATGGAACATTTATATCATCCAGTGGAAAGTTGAAATCTATAACTGCCATCAACTCGGCTGGGAGCGGTGGTGACGGCCTTACTGGTGCCCTCGCCAAGCTTATGTTCCTTACTGCTTATGCCACCTTTTTTTTCCAAGAGTTTTCTTGGACAGCACAATTTGTTCTTGAGCGCAGGGGAAAAAATGACTGGCTACGGCGCCAGTATTTTCCCTACCGGCCATAATTTTAATTATCCTAGTACCACTCAGCTCTACCTCATTTTTAAAAATAAATAAAATTAGGCATATAACATTTCTTGTTAATCTTTTAGAAAACGAGCAAGAGTTACAACGCACACACTCGACCTGGCGGTCGACTCTCTACTTCTTTTTTTTTCTTTCGATAGTTGGCAAAGTTGATCTACCGACCATAGTGTTGCATTCTGCCACTCCGAATTTTCATTCGACTCGAATGATGGATCATCTGCCACCTCAGTCGGGACTACCCATTTTTTCAAATATTCTGTCTAAGTTGTTGTTTTCTCTGGGGCTTTGTGATCACCTACTTTTTCCACCTCAAATCTGAGATCAAAAGCCCACTATTTTATATGGGCCTGAACTTTAAGCCAGCGCCATACTGAGTCCTTTTAATGGCCACAAGTTCGCCTAGCCTATATATTACCTCCCTTTTACGATTTTTATTAAACGCTCTCTGATTCTCACACTGTATCTTGGCAATATTTTTTTGCGCATCCTTACGGTCTTTGTCCCTTTTTCCTATCTAGGTCTTGTAAAGCGGTTTCTTCTTGCAATTTCTGTAAATTGGGCATCTCTTTAAGCTTCATTTCGATACTGGTCAGCAGTCTGTATGCTTCTTGGAGGCGTATTGTTTATAGTCTGCTGAACTACGTCACTGTGATTAAGCCAGGTACGAGAGCTTTCCTGACATAATTTTGTCAACAAATTAACGCATCTTAATTTTGTGGATGTGTTCCACCTGAAGATTGTCAGATGCTGTATACCTTCCCAGTCGCATTTATTCGTTTTGGGTTTCCGAATATTGCTGACTGTCGCTTAAGTTGGTCTACAGCTTATTCTGTGCTAGTATTTTTGGTTGGATAAAGCCAAACAATTTTTGAAAAGGCATCGACCACTACAGAAATGTAATTATAGCTCTTGTTAGTTAGCTCAATTGGATCAACATGATCGACATGATAGGTTCCTTAAGGTTTATCCTTTTTATTGATTGGTGCTAAAAATCCTTCTCGACACAAATTTTAACAATTCTAGGTACCGTTGCTGATAACTGTAGAATATAAAAATTCTTTTCAACTGCCTCTTGAGTTCTTTTCGTCGAGAAGTGTCCTTGCCTATGGGCAACTCTTATGATTTATTCTACCATAAGTGAGGGTACATATACCATAAGTGAGGGTACTATAAGCACCTTAATGGGATCATTATACAATATGCCATGTTTTGTGAAAAAATCATCATACGTGCAGTTATTCAAGACAGTAAAAACTGCTCGAATCCACTCATCTCTAGCTTGTGAATTAGTGAATCTTTTAACATAAGACATGATATTCGGATTAAAGTATCGACATGCCTCATTTTACTACCACTACTCTTAATGGAATGTCACCTCGTTTCTTCACTGTTAGTTCAAAGGCTTTACAATCGGTTTCGATTTTAAATTTTATACCGTGTAGATAAACGCGCCATTTCTTCAATGCCTCGTGTTTTTTTTCCTGCTGGCTACTGTAATGTAACAGTAACACTGGCGCGGTAACTAATGGTGTTTTTAATTGCTCAACCGCGGCAAATTGCTCTTCTTCAAATTTGAAGTGTACGTCCTTACGTAGCAAACCAGAGAGTGGTTTCGCCATCAATGCAAAATCTTTGATAAATTGCCTAAAGTACGACGTTAATCCGAGAAAATCCGTAAACTACTACAATCGTACGGTATCGGAAGGATTTTAATAGCTGATGTTCTTGCCTTAGATGGTGAAAGGATCGCAAGGTCAAGTGTTGTGAATTCGCTATGGCCTTGCAATCTGTCAACTACGACATCTAACAAAGGCATTGGAAAGCAATTCCTTAAAATTTTTTTATTTAAACGCCGATAATCGCAGCACAACCTTTTTACTACCATCTTTTTTCGAAACCAGTACCACTGGAGAAGCATACTTAATTTTTTGTTTTTGGTGAATAGCTGTCTATCAATGCTTTTACAGATTCGGCGAATGGGTTTTCTCGATGTGATAAATCGATTTCTAATTCAGACTCTGCTGCAAATCATAATTCTGCTACACTGTCCTCGTCAGTTTCTTCGGCTATCTTTGTCGCAGCGTCAACCATTATCTTATCTGCATTATCATCATTATCCGCTTTACGTTGGAATTTTACTGAATCCTTAGATACGATCAGGTCAACTTGATCTAATACGCTAATTCCGATAAGGGCAGAATATTTAATGTCTCTTTGCTAGTAACATCAAGAGTAATATGTACTTGGCCGTCATCTGCCTCAACTTTAGTTACAAATCTTCCTAACTTTTATAGTTCGCTATTGCAAATACCAACAAGGCAGTGCTTTTCATCGCTTAGCCTAGCATTTCCTAGTTTTCTTACTACATCTTCACGCATCAAACAAAGGTCACAACCTGTATTATTTAGTGCAGAGAAATTGACGTCGTTGCAGTACAATTCATTAAATTTATTGGCTACTATTTTTGCGCTTTTTTCTGCTACTGGTATTGCAACTTATTGCATACTCATTACCATTCTCTGTTCGAGGTAATGGGCCAATGGTGTCAATTAAAACCGTTTTAAAAGCTGTGTTTGGGATGTTAGTTATAATCATTGTGGTTTTTATACCCTGAACCCATTGAAAATGGGTAAAAAAGGGTATAATGGTTTTGTGCAAATGTATGTAACAGGCAGAAGGAAGCATCTCCGACCCCATAAAGTATATATATTCTTGATCAGCATCACTAGCCGAGTCGCTTTAGCCATGTCCGTCTGTCTGTCCGTCTGTCTGTCTGTCTGTCTGTCCGTCTGTCTTTATGAACGCGTCGATTTCAGAGACTACAAAAGCTAGAAAGCTAATCTTGGTCTCATTCGGTTCGTATATACCATACGCAGATCAAGTTTATTTCAAAACGTCGATAACTCTTTCCGTTTTCTTATTATCGATATTTATCGTTTTTTTGACTCGGTTTTTTAAGCATAACTCCCAAACTATAAAAGCTAGAGCCACCAA
>SCDT01002574.1:0-14062 GCA_004143765.1 Drosophila melanica | reverse complement strand
AAACTTAAAAATAAGTCCATACAATATATACACAAATATGTATATATATATATATATATATGCAAAATGTTTACATATATAAATATATACATATATATATATTCAGGTTTAGCAAGTGGCTGCATTTTAGTTTAGTTTCTTCTGTTGCGTAAATTCAAATTAAAAATACTTGTTCTTCTGTTTCCTCGACATATGTGTGATCTTATATAAATTGTTTCCTTAAGCGTAACTGTAGTTTAGAGAGACATACAATATATATTTAAATAATATGTAGAACGCCACAGCCTAGTCGCTGCATTTTGTTCCTTCAAGACGCACTGTATCAATCCCATAGCATATTCTATATAACTGTATTTATATATTATGCCACCCATGATGAATACACGTAAACCTAACAAAGTTTTATTATTATTGTAATAATTATGCTAAATTATATAAAAACAAACAAAAAGAAAGTACATTATTAATTGTAATTTTTATTTAACCAAAACATTTATGATATTACATATACTCACTATCTCTCTTTCTCTCTCGCGCGCTCTCTATCTTGTTTTTTATCGCATTGTGTTTTTTGCCTAGTTTGTTGTTGTTTCAGTGTGCCTATCGTTTATCGATAACTTAGTAGCTTGCTGTCATTGTGCGGAATATCGAACCGAATCGAAACGTTTTGTTTTTAAACGATTATTCTTTGTATTCTAAGTTGCGAAATCGCAGTTCAACTTGGTATATATGTAACTCAATATACGAAACTATACATTGCACATGTAACAAATAATAATAAAACAATAAATAAAACAAGTCGATAATTGTATGAATGTTAACTATTTCAATGACAATAATAAAATGTTAAAAGCAAACTGTTTCATATTTATTTAATATTACGGTTTCACGGTTTTACAAATTTCAATCCAATGCGAGTTCAAAAAGGTATATCCTTCCAGGATCCTTAAGGATTTGACTGAGATATAGCTTTAAAAAGAACATTCTTTTTAGAAAAATAGGTCTAATTCAGTCATATCCTTGTAACTTTTCAAAGGACTTGGTGCGTTAGGATCGCAAGGAACAACTCTATCGATTGGCATAAAAAAATTATAGAGTCATCTAAGAATCGAATACTTGTAAAATTTCAGTCGCGCAAAACGCAAGGAAACTGGCCAAAAACACAAAATCCTTGGTATCTCGGAAACTAACAGGACGATTTTGATGTCCTTTGGTCAGTTGATAGCCCTGATGACTACCAGTTGTTTGACACAGGACTCGCCAGGATCTGCAAGGATACGGCCGAGTTATTACCGATTTTTGTTTACAAATTTGCCATTTAATCTTTGCTCCTGGAAGGATTTTAGTACTTTTTATTGAATATACCGAATTGGCGGGAAAGGTACTATGTATTGGCCAAAGGACATAGCTATAGTCCGTAAAATGGCCGAGTTAAGGACGATTTTGCGATTTTTATTAAATTTTCCGACTTAACCCCTTATACAAATTTTGGCCAATATTTTTGGTAGAATCCTGAAAATCCTTGAATGTCAATCGATAGTCCTGCTTTGTGCGAGTTCAAAAAGGTATACCCTTCCAGGATCCTAAGGGATATGACCGAGATATGGCTGTAAAGGGAATGTCCTTTTTAGAAAAATAGCTCTAACTCGACCATATCCTTGTAGATTTTTAATGTACTTGGTGCGTTAGATTCGTAAAGACCAACTCTATCGATCGGCATTAAAAAATTTTGGGGTTATCTAAGAATCGAAAACTTGTAAAATTTGAGTCGCGTAGAGTGCAAGGAAAAAAGGCAGAATCCTTGATATCTCGGAAATCAGCAGGACAATTTTAATACCCTTTGGCCAGTTGATAGCCCTGGTCAAAACACGTTGTTTGACACAGGACTTTCTAGGATCCGCAAAGCCAAGTTATGGCAAGTTATTTTTTTACAACATTTTTATTTCATCCTAAAAATCCTTGAATACTAATTCTTCTTGAGAGTTTCAAGATCATTCTCAGATTTGGTCCAAGCTGCCGGAGATATTGACGCTATAATTTTCTATAAAGTACCGGCCACGCACCTGCAAGATTTCAACTCAAATTCTGGCCAAAGTACCAGGCGAACAGAAATCAGAAGCAGCTCGACATGAATTTTGGCAGTGGAACAAACTCCCTGCATACTTGTAGGAGCCGCATTTTTGGCAGGTTAAATTAGCAGCGCTTGTGTATTGCATACTTTTGTGTGCTACAATAATAAGTAACAGCTGTAAATGAACAGAGGGGGTACTGTTAACGTTGTTGCGAGAATTTTTAGCAGTGCATACTTTTGTGCTGTCACGAAAAAACCAACTCGATTGGCATGCATTTTTAAATGGTTATAACTCGGCTATATATAACCCGATTGCGAAAAGATATATGTCTTTCGACTCTTAGAAGTCTACAGAATCGATCGGTATTTAAATTTGCTTAACAAGAATAATAATTAACTAAATTAAATGTATAAATTAATGTATAAGTGCGTCAATTAGAAAGAGAGGGCATGATGTAACGAATTCTTTTTAAGACTTTTTTTTAAAACAGTTTGAACTATGTTTCTAATTGTATTCAGAAGTCGATCTCAGGAAGAGTTCTTTTAAATGAGTTTTTGAGATTAGTTTTAAATAGGGTCATTAATTTTTAAATTAGAGAACTCCTTAATTTGGCCTTTTAAGCCCTACAATAACAACTGTAAATGTGTTGAGCAGTGCATATATATATAGTTTTAATGACCACAACATGATTAAAACAATAGAAACAGCAGAAGGTAACAAAACCTTCTCGCCTCGTCGCTTTCACAGCTCATTGGAAAACCTATTTTGCGCTTACAGACTACGAACGTTTAGGGCTAAAATAAAAACAACTGTTGGCCAAGAGCTGGCAATCATTTGGCCTTCTTCCGCTTGGGTCCACCGCGTCGCTTGCCATAGTCCACCTCGCTGACCATGAGGGGATCGTTGCTCTGGCGCTGGAAGGCGGCCTTGGCGCCCGTTGTCCGCGCCTGCTTGGCGGCGGGCGTTTGCGTGGTTGGCCGTCCGATGGCGACTCGCTTCAATGCGCTGGGCAGTATATAGTCGGGCACTTGGGCCAGATGCGACTGCACCTTGATGGTGCGCGAGGGCTTGTCATGCCGCAGAGCCTGCAGATCGCGCTTGTTCTCCTCGAAAAAACCCTTCAGCTTCTCACAGTTGAGAATCTCGTTCTTGATCTCGCGTATTCGGGTATCGTGCACGGCCACGCGAGTCGCCGCACGCCAACAATCCTGGGCGCGATACCGGAACGCCTCCACTTCCTCCATTCTGAATTGGTAGAGCCTGGAGGAAAAATAAGTGGATTAGTTATATGTACATTACATTATAAGAAATAGAAAAACATATTTGTGACTCACTTGATGATATCCTCGCAAACGGGCTTCTGCAGTTCTCCCGTGGTGGTGTCCGTTTTGAGGAGCGGCTCTTTGCCCAGGGAGCAGCGTAGTTTCTGCTCCACAGCCTGATTCAGGGGCACCTCTTTGACGCTGACAAAGGACAGAACGGAGCCCTTGTTGTTGCCGCGGGCGGTGCGACCAGCTCGATGTATGTACGAGGTGACATCGCGCGGAAAATCAAAGTTGATCACATTGTTCACGCCCTGAAAATCGATGCCGCGCGAGGCGCTCGACTCGTGATCATGTTGTGATTTGCGCTTCCCCTTGCCCGCCGGCTTCTCCAGCATCTGCTCGTCGGAGGCAATGATGATGTCGTAGATGCCCCTGTTAAACTGACTGATGGTGTGTATCCGTATATTGGACGGCAGCTCCGAATTCAGCACACAGGAGCGTATGCCAAACTGTTCCAGGAACAAACGAACCCTGCGGAACAGAGAGACAAAAAGGAGGAGAATATATAGTTAGAGTTGTTTTTATAGCACTTGGATGCACTTGGCAGCAACTGCCATCAGCGAGAAGATTAGTCTATGGTCATGCGTGCGCCAATTGTTGCCAATTGCGCAATCCCAATGAAGTTTTGGGTTTTTCATCAGTTGTGGCGTCAGTAGTGCAGCTGGAATCGGGCATGGTTAAACTCACTTGTAGCAGCGATCCACATTGTTCACGAATATAATGCTCTTGCCCTGGATGAGCGTGAGCTTCAGCAGAGCACACAATATGGCCGGCTTGTCGTTCTCCTCGGCGAGTATGCGCTGATGCGTCAATTGGTCGAGCGACACCAGATCCGGCTCCTCCAGCTTTAGGGTGATGGCATTGTGCAGGCACAGGCCCTTCATGCGCACCACATCGTCCGTTATGGTGGCCGAGACGAGCACCGCCTGGTAAATGGGCGGCAGATGCTTCAGCAGCCGTTTAAAGTCCTTCTCATAGCCAAAGGCAAATATCAGATCCGCCTCGTCCACCACCAGCGTCTCAACGTGCTGCAGATCGACGACAGCCGTGCCGGCGTCCGCATGCGCCAGAATCTTGGCGGGCGTGGTGACCACAATATCGGGCCGCTCGCCGAGCGCATGGCGCTGTGTGGCCACGTCGTTGGAGCTGCCCGCAATGTCCGCCACGCGCACCACCTTGCCGCACGATTCGGCCAGCTGCTCGATGACTTGGCGCGACTGCCGGCACAGCTCCTTGGTGGGGCAGAGCACCAAGGCGCTCACGCACTGCTCGCTGGCGTTTAGTTTCGAGTTGAGAATCTTCTGGATAAGCGGCAGCGCATACGCGGCCGTCTTGCCCGATCCAGTGCGCGCACGCACCACCACATCCTTCCCCTCGAGCAGCAGCGGTATCGCCGTCGACTGGATCAGCGTGGGCTGCAGCCAGCCGAGCTGCGCAATTGCCTGTTGTGCGTTTCAAAAGACATATATTCAAGTTGCTGCATTACATGCTATTATTTTCAACTTACCTTGAGTATGCGCTGGTCCAGTTCCAGTTCGTGGAACTGCAGTAATTCCTGTGATTTGCTCATTTTGAGCGTTAAAATTAATCAAAATGCGTGCGGCGACAGCACGCGAAACACACAAAAGGACGGCGCAGTGTTGTCAAATGCAAAATAGTATAAAAATGTAACTTATCGATATGGAGGTTTGAAACAATCGTATAACAATTATTAAATGCTATACCAAATTAATATGGTTTTTTAACTTATTTATGATTGTTTTTTTAATTCAACTGTATTATTGCTTTTTATGTTAACAAGAAGATCGCATTACTATTTTAGATTGCTTGCATTCCACTGCGTGAAATTTGTAAACATATCGATTATTTAAGAAGTGCACGCTGTACAGCACTGATAGACAGCCCACGTGCAATGGCGCCTATGCGTTTTTTCCACTGATATATTGCTCAGTTGTTTATAGTACAGATTTTAAAAGCAGACCATGGATCCGGATGACAAAAAAGATGTCCGTAACTGGTAGCAAATATCAAAAAGATTAAAATGCTAACACGTCTGATTTGCTTGCAGGTGAAGCTGATTCAGTTGAACTTGGAGAATGGCGTGGTTAAGGACGAAAAAAAGATCGTTCGCAAGTTCCACAGGCAGTGCAAGAGTGAGTTTCTCGAGGAGAATGAGTACAGTGAAATCGATACAAATCACTTATCCAACGATAGCAACGAGGCCATACAGTTCTTCGATCCGGCCATCCACGATGCCTGGGTGCTGCAGTGCCCCAAGGGCATCGACATTGGCGCCCTGGCGAACAAGCGCATCAAGGTGCCCGGTCGCCGTTATGTGGGCGACCTCCAGGTGCGCACCACACACTACGAACATCCACTGACCAATTCCGTTGGCTATGCAAACAACAAGGGCAAGTATGCGGTGCGTTTACTCCCACTTGCCGGTCATATGGTGGTCAGTAGGCGTCTCAATCGGGAGCAGCCCGACACAAATGGTGAATCAAGCAAGTTCCCAAAGCCGTGCGGACCACAAAAGTTTCGGTTGCCCGTGCGCCATCCGTTTTTCGGTTGCGACTACAAGCGGCGCATCGAACTAGACCGAAAGACGGCCAAAAAGCTGCGACAAGCGGACAAAACGTGCGCCGAGGTGACCGAAAAGCTGCGCAGCACCGGCAATTTCTATACGATACGCCGGAAATTGTTGGCCAGCACTCAGACGCTGGCACAGAAGGAGCACGACGTGCGCCAGTCGGTGCTGACGGGCGTGGCGCCCACCTTCATGACGAACAACGAGCATCCGAGCTATATGCACCTGATGGACAGCAGCGGCGTGAAATCGTCGTCCAAAACATCGCTAAAGCGTAAAGGAGGGGATTCTACAGTTGAAATTGTGGAATTGTCGGATGATTCCGACAATGCGCCAGCATCGCCTAAAAAGAAGAGAAAGAGCAATGGGCATGTTTCGAACTCTTCGCTTAAAAGCTCCAAGAAGGTGAAGGCGTAAAATCACTAGACTACAAGAATAAGTTTTGGTTTAAGCTATGTATAATGTACATAAATATTTGAAATAAATAGAGATGTGCGTAATTTTAGAATACAAAAACTATTGAATTTTGAACATGAAAAATGAAGTGGGCAGAAATAATTTATAATATTTGCACATATATATATATATATTGTATATATAGTACCAAAGATAGCATCGATACAATTTTTAATCTGTCTAAGTATTTTAAATAAACGTAACAGAATTTGCCATTTCACAAAAAAAAATACTCAAAAAATGTGAATATTGAAATGAGAAGAAGAAGACATCGATTTTGCATCATGAGTGCTTTGAAGAAATAGCCTCTTTTGCGTTGCCAACTTGATTTGGAAACTAACCTAACGAAATTACCCTGCAAGCTTATTTAAAACAAAAACAAAAAGTAATTTGTTAACAAAAACACACAAAACAGTAAATCGCATACATAAACAATGGCTTTGATCAGATACATACGTGAGGGCCTGAACGTGGCCATTATAATGGGTGCCGGTGACATGATCGCCCAATTTGCTATTGAGAAGAGACAGTTCAAGGACTGGAACGCCGCCCGAACGTTGCGTTTCAGCGGCCTGGGCATCGTGGTTGTCGCGCCGGTGCTGCGCAAGTGGTACGGAGTGCTGGAGAATCTGGTGTCCAAGGAGCAGTCGGCGATGCGGCGCGGCATCAAGAAGATGGCCTGCGATCAGATCTTTTTGGCTCCGCCGTTTACACTGTTACTGTCGTACCTGGTGCCATTCATTAACGGCGAGGAGCACAATAAAGTTGTCGAACGGATAAAAGAAAATTATTTTTCGATTATGATGAGAAATTATATGCTGTGGCCATTGGCGCAAACGATTAACTTTTCGCTAATACCAATTCAGTATCAAGTGATTTATGTGCAAATTGTTGCCCTATTTTGGAATTGCTATTTATCCGTGATACTCAACGAATAATCATTTAAGTCATCACTTAATAAATTTTAGTCATTAGACTCGTTTTAAGGTATAAATGAGACAGACGGCGTAATACAGCTCACTAAAGAAAATTTGTTGTACAAAATATACGATTAATTTCTATTATAATTCAACGGTTTTTCTTTCGGCATGTGCACGTTTTTTTTGTTTCAAAAATTGTAAACAAAAATCAGCTGTGCACGTTTGAATTGTGCTCATTTTGTCATGCACATGTCAATGCAAGACTGATTTATCGATAATTATATGAATTTTCTGGATTGATTTCGCAAAATGTAATTTAATAGTTCTGTTATATTTTCTGGTTTCCAGTAAAATAGATATAATATGATATACATGAGCACGTAGCACTAATAATAGCTAATCGATAGAAATATATTAATTTTGGCATGCACAAAAAATACCAAAGTTAACTTATCGATAGTAATTTCGTTTAACAGCTACATTGTGCGCGCTTTAAATCGCAATTTGTGGTTTAATTAGTCATAGTTAATAGCAAACATGGAGCATACACGTGAGATTCTAACATTTCAGTTCGGCACATATGCCAATTACGTGGGCGCTCACTTCTGGAACCAACAGGTAGGTAACAACTGCACATGTCGCTCACAGCCGGTGAAAAAAATTTTTTTTCTGTCCATAGGAGGCCAATTTTGTTTACGATCGCGAGGACGGGCAAGTGGCCGAGGAGTACCTGCCCAAGCATGACATTCTTTACCGAGAGGGTCTGAATGATAAGAAGCAGACGACGTATACGCCACGGCTGCTCTCCGTGGATCTGATGGGCACTTTGGGCCATCTGCCCGTTGTCGGGGAACTTTACGGCAACTTTGTGCAGCTTGCGGATGCAGAGAATGCGGCTCAAATCGAGAAGGCCAAGGAACTGGCCGAGCAGAATAAGCTGTCCACACACGGCGAGCTGGACGTGCTCAGGCAGCCACCAGTAACGTTATCCGAATACCAGCAGGATCTGCTTAAGGGCGCTGTGAATACGCAGGACAAAAACTACAATTTGGCAGAGACATGCAACAGCTGGGCGGACTATCTGTACGCACGCTATCACCCGCGCACATTCAATGTGCTGCAGGGCCTGGTGCGACAGCCGGACGTCCAAGTGCTGGGCACACACGCTGCCGGCGTGGAGCTCTGGCAATCGCCGTCGTTTAACGAGGAATTTTGCGATCGCATTCGCCAGTACGCCGAGGAGTGCGATGGTCTACAGGGCTTTCAGCTGCTCTTTGACATCGATGACGGCTTCAGTGGACTGGCCAGCAAATGCCTGGAGCATCTGAATGATGAATACAGCCGTGCCAGCTATGTGCTACCGCTGCACCAGCCGCGGAATGTCTCCTACGCCCAAGCAGGTGGGCTGCCATTCCATTCGATTCTATTAATACTCGTTCACTGTCTGTTAAACTTGATTATTTGTTTGAAAAGAACAATCTTAGTCTGTTATGCTGTGAACGAGTGTGGCGCAGTCGGCTACACCCGACTAGACTGTTTTCTTTTACTGAATTAATCCACTGTTTGGCGCTTTGCAGATGCCCGCACCGCGCACAGCATTCGCGTGGTGAACACCGTGCTCAGCTATTATCATCTGAGCGAGCAGGCGAGCATGTTCACACCGCTCTCCACGCTGGACACCATCTGGCGCAATCACACGCTGCAATCGCGACGTTTCCCCAGCCTAAACTGGCAGCCAGATAATCTGTACCAGACCTCGGCTTTGCTGGCTGCCTATCTGGACACCGTTACGCTGGGCTTCCGTCTGCGGCAGACGCCGGAGACGCTGTTGCGCTTCTGCGATCGCGTCTGTCCCGCCAACCGTCGCATGACCGCTGGCGCGTTGGCCCTGCCCCTGGGCATGGAGGACGACCAGCATCTCATTGACTATCTGGACCAGATTGGCAGCGACTCCCAGCTGCTCACCCAGCTGACACCCGGCTGTGAACCGGGCAGTGCCCATCTGGTGCAGTCGGTGGTGGCACGCGGCATTCCAGACGTTCGCCTCAAGCGGCCTCGCGAACAGGCCGGCGAGCAGCTGCGCATGGCCGCCTACAAGTGCGACAGCGTCTCCCAGATGCTGCAGCTGTATTATCAGTGCGCCCATCACGGCAGCGTCACGCATGCGGCCGCCACGCCGCTGCCGCTGCGCACCCAGCTGCCGTTTCCGTATGAGCTTTTCAATGAAAGCGTTTCGGCCGATGGCTTTAGGCTGCCCGGCGTGGCGCACCGGGAGAAGGAGACGCGGGTGGACAGCGCTCCCGTTTTGGCTGCTGTGCAAAACTCGAGCAAGCTGGGCGAACATCTGGACGCGCTGCACGGCCAAACGCATCGCGTCCAGCTCGCCAAAATGCAAGGCTACTCGCAGTCGGGTCTCGAGCGGGATGAGTATGAAACGGCGCTCGATAAGCTGCTCGAGTTTCGTGACAATTACGAGGACTCTCAGTATCTTTAAGCCGCTCGTCTCTCTCTCATCATTAACATTGTGATAAACATCATAAAACACACTCGCACACACACACACGCCCATTACTTGAACACACGCACACACTGTTAACAGAAATGCTCATCTGGAATCTTAATTACACCTTAACAGAACAGCACGTTGGCATATTAACAGGTAATTTCATCATTTCCGTTTAAGCTGTCTGTTAACCATCTGTTAACTCACTGTTAGGAACATGATTGCTCGCTGTAAGCTCTGCTACTGTGATGTTTATTATGTTAAAGCATTTACAAAGAATCGGTCTCGTAAACGATTAAAAAAAAATAATCTAGAGCCAAAAAAAAAAATCAAAAAAAATCTGGCGGTCGTAGAAGTTATTTTGAGTTATTCTTATTTTTATTATTTTCTAAAAATATATATATGATATATATATAATCGTAAAGATGATTTTGAGTTATACTTATTTTAATTTTAATTTGTTTTATTTATTTTTGATTTCTATACGAATTTAGCAGAAGATAAAAATATATTTTTTTAATCTACAAAAAAATAGGTGTTAGGTGTTGGTCTTGAGTTTGTGGAATAAATCGGAAATAATATAAATTTTTTTGGTTTTTATGAAAACCTAAAACATATAATAATAGCATTAGCAACTAAACTAGTCGAGCACTAAATTACAGGGTAGCTAAGGAGCTGCCATGCAGCGCATTGTCGCCTCCAATGGGCCACTGTCAACTGGCGAGTGGCCTAATTTAAAGAGGCGCCAATTGATTTAACGGCAGAAACGTGCCAGAAAAAAAAACCAAGAAGAAGCAAACCCTTTTTGTAAAGCTGCGAAATTTTCAAGGATTTGTGTGCAGCTCTTTGGGCTTTGACTACGTGCGCGCGGCTCGTTTAAGGATTCGGTTTTTGTTCAAAGTTTTCGTTTGCCTAATTTATATGAAAATTTATTGGCAATAAAGCGGCAGTAATTGAAATCTCAACACGGGAGTAAATCACACAATTTTATGGACTGACTGCAAAACAAAGGGCGCAGCGGCCGATAAAGGACCGCTCCAACTAGGCAGTAGATGAGGTTAATAATTCTGTTGTTTAAAGGGGTCAGTGCGGTTCAAGTCGAGGGGCCCCTCCCAATCGCCTGGCCACATTGTTGTGCAAATTAAATTTCAATTTGATTGGCATACAGTTCCTTGAGCTCAAAAACATACACACACACACACACAGACACACACACTCTTTCTCCCTTTCGCTCCCGGCATATCCTGTGGCAGCAGCTGGCAGGAAAAAGGGCTCGGCCCGCAGCATCCAAACCTTGGCATTAAAATTATGCCCCAACGTCTTTAATGGAAGTTGTGCTTCGCATTTTAAATTGAATTGAATTTATTTTATTACACTTTTTTTTTTCATTTTCATTTTTAAAATCGCTCCTTAAGTGAAAGGAGTATATTAAATTTGCGTCCAGTCTCAAATTTTTAATCGTGCCAACTTGATTTGAGTCTATATATACCCCTTTCAGATTTAAAAGTAGATGTAATAAATCTTGAAGATCCTCTTAAGATAGCACTAAAATGTTTCTCAATCGATCAATCCACACAAATTTTAAAAATCGATATTTTTTAAAACTTATAAAAATCGATATTTTTTTAAATTAAAAATTACAATATTTATTAAGACTATTTTATGCAGTTATTGTACTGTGAACGAGTATTGCGCGGCCGGTTACACCCAACTTCTACTGGTTGCTATTGTTGCTTTTCTTATTTTTAATTTCATTCGTTTAATTTCGTTTACGTATGGAAGCGAGCACACGGCCCGGAAACTGAAGTTATGCGCAACACATTTTGAGCCAAGCTGCATTAATATGCAGCACTGTCGCTCGCTTTCAATAGAATCTCTGGCCCGAATCTGCAAACACACGAAAGAACACCTTTCAATTTGGGGGGCTGCAGTTGATGCTGCAGCCTTCGATACCCTGTACGCATTCAAAGATGATTTGTCTTTTCAACTCTTTCCTTCTTTTCAACTCTTGTAATCAAATTGGAAAATTGTGAATACAAAAGTTATTTATACCCCTTTCTACATTAAAAACGGGTAATACCAAATGTAAAAGTGGGGCTGCAGTTTATGCTGCATACTTCGATACCCTGTACGCCTACAAAATTATAAAAAATCTAAATTTTTTTAAACTTTTTTAATTTATTTCTTCTTTTAAATTTTTGTAACCAAATTTGAAAATTGTTAATACAAAAGTTATTTAGGTTTTTGTACCTCTTTGTACATTGTACAAAAATGGGTATCACCAAGTGAAAAAGTGGGTTTCATAAGTTTATTAATATAATTTTTTGTATATGTAAACCATATTAAATAAATCTATATTTTTGATCAACATCATTGGTTAGGTCGACTATAGACTGACCTGAGACTTTATTGATTTGTTTCGCTAAAATATTAAATAAATTTTATAATTCACTAAATTTTTAAAAAAAAGAATTTAGAAAAATAGNAATAGACTTTTTTATTTGTATATTTCGGGTAAGGGTTATACGCCTTTTTCAATTTTAAAATTTTACTAAACAAAATTTTTTTAACACAATGCCTATAAAAATAGTAGAAAATTACATTCCAATATTAGTAAAGTTGCATACAATGAAACAAAATTTGTTAAGAATATTTAAAAATAGATTTTAGTAGAATTAAATATAATAATTTACTTAGTAGAAATACATTGAAAAATATTTTCTATCGTTGAAAATAATTGGCAACTCTACAAAAAATTCAAAAGAAAATAAAGCAGAAAACTATTTCAATTTTGTTTATGTTTTATCTTTAAAGAGATAGTAATATTTTGAAGGGCTATTCATAAAATTCAGTTCGTACAACTTTAACTCGAATTACTTTGGGCAACTTTTGTGATTATTTCTGTGAGAAGTTTTCTTGCCAAGTTCGAAACTGTGTAATTTAGTGAGATTGTTTGACATCCATTGCGATCTTTTGCCATCTATTGTGAACAATTTGATCTGCGGTCTCAACTTGGTTTTACCAAAGTCCCACAACTCTGACGTCAATTTGCACAAGCATTGAAACAGCTGTTTCGTCGGCTGATTTTTCGGTTAGCGGCGTGTATATAAGAAGCACTCGCGGCCCAATTGAAGCATAACTCACATTTGGAATCAACCAATCGAGCAACGAAATTCAAGCAAAATGCGTGTCCTGATCCTGGTTACTCTGCTCGCTCTTGTGGCTGTCGCTGCCGCACAGGGACCTCGTGGAGGCAACAGACGTGGCGGAGAGGGCCGTCGTGGTCCACCTGGACCACCTGGCGGTCGAGGCGGTCCTGGTGGCCGTCCAGGCGGCCGTCCTGGTGGTCGTCCCGGTGGTCGTCCCGGCGGTCGTCCCGGCGGTCGTCCTGGCGGTCTTCCCGGCGATTGGAATTCGACGTCGACAACCAGCACAACGGTTGCCTCCACTGAGTCCACCACCGTTACGGAAGCTGTGGTCGACACCTCCACAGAGGATGCCACTGATGTCAGCGATGTCACCGATGCCAGTGATGACGCCTAGTTTCCCTGCAGGATTCACTTTTGGATTTACACCGTCAACTTTACTTCAACTCGTTCAGTTTATCTGCTTTAACTTAATAAAGAATATCCACTAAAAAACAAGCAAGCAAAAAAAAATGTCCGAAAAACTTTATTGGAATCTACACAAATTCTTGATTAAAAGTGTCTGAAAAATATGATTGGAATCTTCAAGAGTTCAAGACAAAAATTATTGGCTAAAAATAATTTGAAACATAAAAAATTTGTATAAAAAAATAATAATAAAATTTTCGTGCAAAAAAAAAAAAATTAATTTTTTTTTTAAGTGTCTGAAAAATTGATTCGAATTTTGATGAGTTAGTGACAAAAATTCTTGGTTAAAAATAATTTGAGCGCTGCTAAAAAATCTTTTACTGATAAAAAAAATATTTTAAAAATATTTAATACAATTTTTATGAAAAAAAAACTATATTTTTTAAAGTGTCTGAAAAACTTAATTGGAATTCACATGAGTTAATGACAAAATTTCTTGGCTAAAAATTAATTTGAGCGCTGTTAAACAAAGCACGCGCGAAACGTTAAGCAATTAGCGTCGATAATGAATGTTATCAGGAAAACGAACGGCGAACGGAGTGAAAGGAGCAATTGGAAAAGTGAAGAACTGAAACTGGAACTGGA
>SCDT01002573.1:1683-15634 GCA_004143765.1 Drosophila melanica | reverse complement strand
AGTTATAAATATGTTATTTTTTTTAATTGATAAGTTGCCTAAAAATAGTTTATTTACTATATTCTTTACTTAACATAATATTATTAAGTATTAGTAAATAAGTAAGTAATTCCAAATTACGAACTCATTTTTTGTGCAGTGTACGATTAAGTGTCTGTAAATCAGTCGAGGGCAGCGAGCCGCCTGAATTTTACTTTAATCTATTTATGGGAACGTCTCTTTTGTTATTCTCAGCGTGTTTTTTTTTTGCTTTTGTTGCTTTTGTCATTTGGTTTTTCCGCTAGGCCCTAAATAAAAAGGTAGCAAATTAGCTTTCATTTTTCACACACATAAACATAACCTGATTTATGGACACAGACGGGACAAACGGCGGCCAACTGGGAGGGGGTGGGCGTGACCGTGACCAAGACGACGGCGTTGGCAGTGGCAACCAACGACTGCGAGTGGATGTTGACAACTTGACTTGACTCGAGTTGGGAGAGCAACGATTGCAGATAACGTTTATAAATTGTGGAAATTTCATTTTCACATTGACACCACTCAGAGGGGGGGATGAGAGGGGATGAATGACACCTTTGGAGCAGCTTATCCGCAGTTGAATCTCTAACGATCTGTACACACACACACACATAAAGCACACTTATGTCCATATATATGTATGCCAACTATAATCCACTAATCCCCACCCACCCACATCCTTCATCCTTCGCTTGCAGGTGCCCAGCAGGCTGACGTCAGCCGAACTGAGGGCGATGGCATTGCGGCAGCAGCAGCAAATCGACAGCCAGCACCAGCTGCTGGCCACAAAGGAGCAACGGCTGCGCTTCCTCAAATCGCAGGAGGTGCGCAGCGCCGTCGCCAGCGCCGAGGGGGAGCGACTGCGTCGACTGCGGGAGCGCGTCGAGGCGCAGGAGTCCAAGCTGCGGCGATTACGCGCGCTGCGGGGTCAAGTGGATCTGCAGAAGACCTACAATGTAACACTGAGTGAGTATCTGGAGGGGTTGAGTGGGGTGGGGTGGTTACAAGTGCAGGCCAGCTACAAAGTGAAGATGAGTCCAATTGAGTTAAGCACCGAATGCACACACGCGCTTTGAGCGGGGTGGGGGGTTGGGAAGTGGGGCGCCCGAGCAGGGACTGCGGGATTAACATGTGTTCAAATCGTGTTGAGTGCGTGTGTGTGCGGGTGTGTGTCAGTGTGTGTGTGTGTGACTTTAATTTATGTATGTGTGGCACTTTGTTGTCCTTTATGATTGCCTGTGGGTGGCAGCTCTGCAGTCGTCCGGCCAAAGATGTTATCCTTGTTGATGGCCTTGTTATAACTAATACCCATTAAATGTGCGTAAAGTGGGTATATAATATTTATTATAAACTAAAGAAATTTATATATATTATTAAGAACTATTTTAATACTAAATTAAATCGTATAAATTTAAAATATTAAATTAGCTGGAAAGAATTTCTGCTGGGGGGGGGGGGATAGTTCGGCTGCGGCATGTGTGTGACCGAATGTAAACGATTAAAATATGCACGCATAAAGGTATTTATGAAAACGGGATTGTGTCAAAAGTTTCGACAACTTTTGATGAGGGTTGCCAGCAGCAGCAGCTGTTTTGGCAGCGTATTTAAGCGGCGACCACTTTGAAAGTATTTCGTGTTCCGCCGTGTTCACTTAGCCTCAAAGTGCGCTAAGTGCATTAGCATTAGAGTGGAGGTCGAAGGTCGTCGGAGTTATCGCAACTAATCCGTTTAACTTTTGTGCTTAGGCAATGACTTGGACTCGATTCGGGCGCTGTTCAGCGAAAAGGAGAAGGAGCTCAGCTTGGCGGTGGCCAAGGTGGAGGCGCTCACGCGCCAATTGGAGGAGCTGCGGCGCGACCGACGATGTCCGGTCAATTTGCTGGCCGCAGCGGGTCCGGGCGCAACCCAAGCGCTGCCGCCGCAGGCTTCACGGGAACTGGAGAAGCTGCGACGTGAATTGATGGTAAGCGCTCATTAAGCTTTCCCACTTAAAATCGCATTCTCTCTATCTCTATCTCTCTGTCTCTCTGTCTGTAGTATCGCAATCAGTTGTCCTTGCAGCAGGATGCGCGCTTGCACATGCAACGTGAGGCGCTGCAACAGCGACAGGCGGAACTGCGCTCGGTGGATCAGCGCATCTACGAATTGCAAACGCGACTGCAGCGCAAAAAGCAGGCAAACACGCATCACCAGCAACAGCAGCAGCAACAGCAGCAACAACAGCAACAGCAGCAGCAGCTGCAACAGCAGCAACAACAGCAGCAACAACAGTTGCTGGCAGCTGCCGTGCAACAACAACAACAACAGCAACAGCAGCAGCAACGTCCGCCCGTCGCGCCCGCCTCCAAGCACGGAGGCGTGGCCGCACTGAAGCAACAACTGCTGCAGAAGCAGGTGAATCAGCTGGCAGCCGCCGCCGCTGCAGCCGCAGCGGGTCGTGCCGCCGAACGTGCCATCGCCCGTGGCAGCGTCAATGTGGCCGCCGTCGAGCCGTTCATCCACACGCCGCAAAAGTCGACAATCACCTCGACGGCCAGCTACCTGAGCGCGGGCAACATGCTGAAGCATGCGGCGGCAACGGCCAACACCAATCAGCAGAATCAGCTGATACAGGATCTGAGCCACAGCCACGTGAAGCTGGCGCCGGGTCAGAGCTTCTTTCCCGGCAGCAGCAACAGCAGCAACAGCAACAGCAACAGCAATAGTGTGGCAACAGCGACAACGACGCCTGCCAGCAACAGCAGCGAAAGCGACGAATCGAAGCTGGCCAAGAAACTGCTGACAGCAGCTGCGGCGCCCGCTTCAAAGGCCAAGTCGGAGGCGGAGCTGCGCAAACAGGCGCAAACAGAGGCGATGGACAGCACCACGCACATCTATGCAGAGGTGGGACCCAAGAAGCGCGATCGAGAGGCAGCCGCGGCAGCAGCAGCAGCAGCAGCGGCGGCAGCAGCAGCAGCAGCAGCAGAGGCAACAGCAACAACAGCGGCGGCAGCAGCAACTAGTTCGCCTGCGGTTAATGCCAGCAAAATACCGAAGAGCATCTCATCGAGCGGCGGCGGCGGCAGCAGTTCCGCCTCGGCGCTGATCAGCAAGCTCAATCAGCAGGCGAACGTTGCCAAGGAGTCGCCCACGGAGCCGGCCAAGAAGAACGAGATTGCGGTCACCAGCGAGACGCTCTCGGAGCGCAACACGCAGCAGCAGCTAACGGTGCACAGCATGCCGCTGGGCGCGATCAGCAAATCGGTTGCGATGGCCGTCTCCAATGTGTCCAGCAGCAGCAGCAGCAACTCGAAGCCGCTTCAGGTGCAGGTGGGCAATCTGGCGGTGCCGCCGCGCAAACCCATCAGCAGCGTGGCACCCACCTCGTTGAGTGGCGGCAGCGGCAGCGGCGGCGGCAGCGCCATACCCAAAATGATCAACTACAGTCCGAAGGTGAATCGCGTGGCGCCCAATGTGGTGACGCACACGCCGGAGACGCGACCGGCGCTGCCGCCGAAGCCCAGCAAAATGTCGCCCACGGAGCAGCCCAGCGAGCAGCCAACTGCCACGCCCAGCACAGCGGGCAAGGCGCAGGCGCAGGCGCCAGGATCCGCCGCCAGCTTCGGGCTGCAATCGCTGAACATCAACGACAATTTGCCGATCAAGGCGAAGCCGTTAACCATACGCAAGCAGCCAATTTTCGAGCAGCCGCCGCGCTTGAAGGCGACGCCCGTCGCCGGTTTGGCCAAGCCGGGACCGCAGCAGCTGCCGCGCAAGGTGCCGGAGCTGCAGTTGCAGTCGAAGGAGCCGCCGCGTCAGCTGCAACTGCAACTGCAAACGGAGTCGCCGCAGCACTCACCGAACAGCAACTCGCCGAGCGGCTCCAGCGTCGATGAACCGGATCGGATTGGATCGGGCAGCCAGCAGCAGCAGCAGTTGCAACAACAACAACAACAGCAGCAGCAGCTGGTGGAAGCGAGCGGCGGCAACAGCAGCCTCAAAGAGCGGACAGCGAGCAAACCCAAGTTGGCGCGTCGCGTCAGCTTTGATCCGCTGGCGCTGCTGCTGGACGCCAGCCTCGAGGGCGAACTGGAGCTGGTCAAGAAGACGGCCATGCAGGTGGCCAATCCCAGCGCGGCCAACGACGAGGGCATCACCGCCCTGCACAACGCCATCTGTGCGGGACACATTGACATAGTCAAGTAAGAGATTTTATCGGATCAAATCTTCTTCTTATCATCTAATAATCATCTCCCGCTTTCAGATTCCTGGTGCAGTTTGGCTGCGATGTGAATGCCCAGGATTCGGACGGATGGACGCCGTTGCACTGCGCCGCCAGCTGCAACAATCTGAACATGGTCAAGTTTCTGGTCGAGAGCGGCGCCTGTTTGTTCGCCTCGACGCTCTCCGATCACGAGACGCCAGCGGAGAAGTGCGAGGAGGACGAGGAGGGCTTCGATGGCTGCTCCGAGTATTTGTACAGTAAGTAATAAAGAAGAAGAAGAAGAGTGTCAGAGCTAAGAAATTTTGACTTTGCTTTGAAATCATTTTATGAAAAACAGGCATGAAAACAAGTCGATCGGATCGGTTAAGTTTATAACTGAAACTGCAATCAAAGCAAAATGTGTAATCACTAAAAAATACATTATTCTTAATCAGGATGATAAACTGAATAGTCATGCAGTTATATCATTTCTCAAATATGTTATAAAAAACTTTCGGACCCATAAATCTCATAGTTCAAACACCCATTAATTTGTCAAAACTCAACCGATTTTCATGGTTGATAACTTTCTGGTGTTAATTTTTCATTTAGATCGATTATACACAACTAAAATCGAAGCAGTTTTATAAGTAACATTTTTTTAGATTTTTTTGAAGAAAAAAACATGCAAAGCATTTTTTTTTTGCAAAATCTCAAACATTTCCGCATGTCACTCAGTTATAAAGCTAGCTAGGTCAAAAAAACAATAATAACTGGGTATAAAGCGTTCTTATTTGTTTATAATTACTTTATTTGTTTATCATTTTTAAATCGTTTTAAGATATATTTCGTAATATGCGGCTCTTATAACTGTGCATCTGTTTATCTAGTTTACTCGCATTTAGCTTATTTAAAGTGAGTCAATTCTTCTTCTGAATTTATAAAATGAATGAATGAATGAATGAATGAATACTTAATCATTTCTACTTTCATATGCTCGACCCTCAATCGAAATAATCAATGTATATGCGATCAATCAATCTGTCTTTCTGACCCCCTTTCTCTCTCTCTTTAAGGCATTCAGGAGAAATTAGGAATACTGCACAATGGCGATGTTTACGCCGTATTCTCGTACGAGGCGCAGAACAGCGACGAGCTGAGCTTCCACGTGAACGAGCCGCTGATCGTGTTGCGCAAAGGCGACGATGCGGAGAACGAGTGGTGGTGGGCGCGCAATGCCGCCGGCGAGGAGGGCTACGTGCCGCGCAACCTGCTGGGGGTGAGTAGCGAGTAGCAAATTTTGCAGCAGCAGCTAATCAATTATCGCTCTCTCTCTCTCTCGCTATCTCTTTCGCTCGTGCAGCTATATCCACGCGTGCCGCCGCAGTCGCCGCATTTTGGTGATTAGCAGTTAATACGTTTTACCATACTGAAGCGCAAGGCCGGCCGACTTGTGCAGAAGCGCTATATATCCAAGTATATCTGAGCAGATTCCAAGCACGTGCCTCCAACTCCACCTCCCCCCCCCTGGGACCAAGCTGGGTGGTGCCACTTAGTTATGAGCTGGCATTATTTATGACAGACTCATGCTTTATTTTCTTTCCTGTTTACGTTTTTTTGTTGTTTGAAAAAGCCACATGAAGGAAACCAAGCGCACACACTCACACACAAACACACACACACAAACACACACACGCTATATGGCGCCACCATATGACGAGTCGTGTGTGTGTGTGTGTAAGTTACAAGCCTGCAAATGTGTGTGTGTCCATCATCGAATGTGCAACATTCTCTGCCACAGCAGCCATTTATTATTGAGGTGGAGCCACAATTAGGCAGGAGTCGGTTCGTCCAGTTCGGCCAGTGCGTCCTGTTCACGTACAATAAATTGGATTTGACGTAAGCCCCTCTTAGATTAAGGCCCAGACTTATAACTTAAGCAATACATGCAACACACACACACACTTCCGTTATCCTTTCGCCGCCCAACAACTCGCCACAAATTGCTTTCAACTTTGTGCATAAAATATAAAATATGCAAATTTGCAAATTTCACAAATTCAAATTGCAAATTGAAATTGAAAACTTAAAACATTTTCACTGCATTTGCTGCACTTTGTGGCAGGAAAACGAGTTTGTTAATTGCCAGCAGCAAATTTTATCCCAAAAACTATCTTTATGATAAATTGCATTATTTTACACACAAAACGAAAAGACAACAACAACAAATCGCATGTGATTTTTGTATTGTATAAAGCGAAGAAAAACACTATTTAAATATCTCGTTAATATTGCCTAATGTACAGTACTTACTAACTATGACTAAAACAAGCTGCTTCGTTATCAAATTACACTTCTTAATGCATTAAAATTTACGAAATTTAGTTTATAAATATACTTAATATACAATAATATTGTATATGTAATTGCCTAATGCCTACCGCCTACTTTTAGCATTAACAAAACAAAAGAAATAAAAGTAAAATAAAAAAAAAATAATAAAAATACAAATCAAACACACAATAAATTACATTCGAAATGCAACACAATTGTTTCAATTGCCAGTTTTTTTTTATTCACTTTTTGTGTGTTTTCTTTTATGCATAAGAAAATAAATAAATAAAAAGAAAAATTTTAATATGAATGAAGAAGATGAATAGCTATAAAAGTAGCTTTAGCCAAAAAAAAACCTTTAAAATATTCTATCTATCAACAACAACCGAATGCTGAGGTATAATCATATGTGGCTAAGCAAAGCTTTAATTAACAAATAACATATCTGACTTTAAACAAAAAAAATTCGTGCGTGCTTAGAAAAGTTATTTTTAACCTGTTTTCGTCGACTCATCGTGGCTAAGCAGCCCAATGGGAATAATTCTCTTAAAGAACAGTCTATTACGATTTACTAGAAACATATAAAATTATACAAATACGTCAAATCAAATTAGTTATTTCTTCGAGATCAAGTTTTCTGCACATAAATATAATTAAAATTCTTTTTGAAATATATACTTAATATTATTTAAAACATTTTTACAGGGTATACTTTGTGTCTAAGAGGCATTTGTTTAGACTTTTAACTGCGCACTTTCCGCAAGACCGTCGGGTTAAAATTCATTTGTTTGCTGTATTGAGTTTAATTGAATATTTAACTGATTAAAAGTGACAGTGAGAAATGCTATTGAAATAAATTGATAGGCAAAAGCACAACTCGAATACAACTCGGATGCATCAGCATTCACAATTGTGTTTAATATGTTAGCGATGAATCGTTTTTACTTGTTTTACCCAAACAAACCCTTTTATTTATACATATATATGTATATATACGTACAGATCTATAAAAATTGACAGAGAGTATTTGCTAATGCAAATAGTTGCTGTCAAACAGTAAACATGGTATATTTATTTGTTCGCGTTTATTACACGTGCGCGTCAATTATACAGTTCAATATAAATTAATAACCTGTAATTACTGTAAAAAAAAATATGAGAAAATTAACACTGTGACAGACTGATAAGATTTAACGAGCCCCAATAAAATAATTATATTAAAACAGTAGATTTATAATCAGGTCACTTGAAATGAGACGAAAAAAGTCCTGTAGCTCTACATACTACAGATAACCTAAATCGAATAAAATAAATAGGTTTTATAAGAAATTAAACAGTTAATATTATTCTCTCAAACGAGTTTTGTTTTAAGTTTTATGCTTCAGATTTTTGAACCAACTAATTAGCATATAAAGCCAGTTCGTCGTTAAAGAGATACAGCAACTATATGAAAACTTGGATATCTGCATAAACAAACAAAAGAAAAAAACAAAAATTCATTATCGATTAGTTGCCCAAAATCTGCATTAGTTATATATATGCAGGCGTCGGTTCCGGCAGCGCCTCAGTCGTCGCTGAACCGCTGCTGGGGACGGTCGATCGAGAATCGGGCAAGTGTATATCGCCCAGTGTTAACTGAAAGTGGTGTGTTTGCATTTACACAAATTCAAGATCAATTAAATTAAATTAATAAAATTTTTTTAAATTATTCATGTTTTTATTAGTTTTTAGCAAAAATATCTACGTTAAAATTTCTCTAATTTCTCTTCGATCGAAGTATCTTTTTTGAGTGAGCGCGAATTTCTATATATGAATTGGAAGAGTTTGAGTCAATTCTCTTAATTGGTTTCTCTTTTATTCAAAAATTGTTATTGGTATTCAAAGTGTGAGCGCGACTGCCATTAGTATCTTAATTGGCGTCAATTTAGACAACTTTATTACCGCTAAACAACAGTTAATTTATTATGTGAGAGTGCTGCCAATTGCCAAATAAGAAAGCATCTGTTTTGAGGATTCCCGCAATGAAGCTGCACGCGTGGCGATTTTTTCTGCTCTGCTGTGCGCTGGCCGCGCTGCCTCAGGTGAGGCCGGCTAAAATACTAGCGGTGTATGCGTTCCCAGGTAAGCAGGCTTTACTGTACAGCTAAGTTGTTGCTATATCAGAGCTGATTCAGGCAAGAGCCACTTTATGATGCACACGGCACTGATAAGGGAACTGGTCGAGAATGGACACCAGGTGACAATGATTACGGCCTTCTCGCTGGAAGCCCAGCAGCTGGGCAGCAACTACACGGAGCTGCTGATAGAGCCCGTCTACGATTTCTGGCATGATGGTGAGCGATATATTGATATCGATTTTCTCCTAGTTTCAACTTACTTGTTTTGTTTTTGCCACAGTGAAGCTCAACTTTGGCGTACAGCATCTGTTCGATCTGACGCGCATGAAGAACTACGATTTCCTCCAAATGCTCGAGATAATCGGACTGAAGACCACGGAGCACGCTCTGAAGCAGCCGAAGGTGCAGGAACTGATTCACGCCAAACGGACGGAGGGTGTTTTTGATCTGCTGCTCGCCGAGCAGTTCTACCAGGAAGCCTTCCTGGCGCTGGCCGTCAAGTATAGGATACCCGTTATTACGAGCAGCACGCTGGACTATGAGAATCACATGAGCCAAATGATGGGTCTGATATCACCGTGGTCCTTTGTGCCGCACGGCTTTATGCCCTACACGGATCGCATGTCCTTCCTGGAGCGGGTGCACAACAGCTACGTCTCACTGTACGAGGACCTGCATCGGCTGTTCAACTACTTTCCCAAAATGGACGCCATCACCAGGCAGTACTTTGGCCAGGTCTTGGGTGAGACACTTGAATCAATCCAAATCGGATTCCCCTCACATTCGTTTTGTCTCCCCCCCACTCAGATAAGGTGCCCCAGGTCAGGCAGATGGAGAGGCAAATCTCGGTGATGCTGATTAACAGTCACGCACCGCTGACAACGTCACGTCCCACTGTGGATGCGATGGTGCCGGTGGGCGGTATGCATATCTATCCGCCCAAGCCGCTGCCCGCGGACATGCAAAGCTTCCTCGATGCGGCAACAGATGGCGCCATCTTCTTCAGTCTGGGCAAGTGTTGAATTGCAGTTGAATTGAAAGTTTTGCCGCCAATTTTGCCGCAATTTCAGGCAGCAATGTGCAGAGCAAGGAGATGCCACAGCACATGCTGCAGCTATTCCTGAAGGTCTTTGGCTCGATGAAGCAGCGCGTGCTGTGGAAGTTCGAGGACGAGTCGCTTGATCAGCTGCCGCCCAATGTGATGACACGCAAGTGGCTGCCACAGGCGGACATCCTGGCGCATCCGAACGTGAAGGTGTTCATCACGCACGGCGGCCTCTTTGGCACACAGGAGGGCGTCCACTATGCCGTGCCCATGCTGGGCATGCCTTTCTACTGTGACCAGGTGAGCATTCACACGAATCGATTGATCAACAAGAAATGTGACTCTCTCTCTCTCTCTCTCTCTCTCTTTCTCAGCATCTCAACATGAACAAGGCTGTGCTGGGTGGCTATGCGATCAGCCTGCACTTCCAGTCGATTACCGAGGAGCTGCTGCGGCATTCGCTGCTGCAGCTCATCCACAATGCCAGCTACGCGGCGAACGTGCAGCGCGTCTCGCGCATCTTTCGGGATCGGCCGCTGGCGCCGCGCAAGAGCGCCCTCTATTGGGTGGAGTATGTGATACGACACAAGGGCGCGCCGCATATGCGCTCCGCCGGACTGGATCTCAGCTGGTATCAGTTCTACCTGCTCGATGTGATTGCGTTTGTGATAGCCATTGGCATAGCCCTGCTCCTCCTGCTGCTCCTCGCCATACGCCTCCTTTGGGGCAGCGGACGCAAGCTGCGGAAAACCAAACGGCAGTAGATGATCAATTATATAACAAATATATAGATAATGCTAATTGTAATAGTTGTCAAATAAAAACAGATGCTATTCTGTTGTTATGTGAACAGTGTTTTCTGATTTCCAGCACATCTTTGATTATAATGCAGTCAGCACATTTGAAAAACTGTCGACTCATCGGCAAATACCCTGTAATCAGTAATAAAAGCAAGATAATAAAACTAGGAGTATTTACCAAGTCTGTAATGTATTTGATATGAAACACGTACTTGATCGTATCATACCCTGTAATCATTTAATAAGTAAAGCTACGAAAATACTAGAAGATTTCATCATTAAATGATTAACGAATCATAAAATACCCTATATTAAATTAGTTTTGAGTACCCGCTAATATATGTAGGATTTGAGAATAATTTCCCTGTATTTTCTACGCACTGTGTATACTCTCATATACCCTTTAATATATTCTAGCATTCATATCTTATCAAATCAATTTTTATTCATTCATTACACATTTATGTTGTGGAGCATACCCAATCAACTTGAACGTCTACAGGGTATGCGATATAAATAAAAAGCACGCACGCAGAATTTCACCATGCGCTCGTCGCCAATTTGTTCGCTCAAGTCGAAGTAAAAACGTTTTTTGTAGACGCGCCGATCAGTCGTCGGCAGACCGCTGCGTGGATCGGTCGAGAATCGCGAGTGTGCATCAATATGGTGAGTACATTAATTAAACATATGTGTGCATAAAGAAAATTAATCAAAGCGAATTAAATGAAAAGGGTTGCCGAAAACTTTTCGACCTACAATACGTAATTTACTCAAGATTCGCTTTGTGAAATCATGACACAAAGGTAACAGTTAGTTTATGGAACCATCGAAAGGTGAAACCGGTTTTTGAGCATAATCGGAGACAAGCATAAAAAGATAAGCACTTGCGCTTCTTCTTTCTTCAGTTTAAACGTTTTTAATCGTTTAAAATTCACGTCTCTTTCTCTCTTTCACGCAAACGTTTACAAAGTGCTGAAGCTACAAAAAATATATGAAAACATGCTCAAATATGTATATATATATATATATTCATACTTTCAACTACATCCATCTATTAGCTGTTAAGACGTCACGTAAAAAAGCTATTAGGAAACTAAATTCAAATTAATTGATAACTTTATCAGCGCGTAGTCGACAAAGAAAATGCTTCAAACTGTTCGTAATCATAGAAAAGATAAGACACAAAAACAAAAAGAATTTGGTAGCGATTGAAACAGTTTACATTGAGATTATGCATTTAAGTGGGTGTAGATCAATAATTTCAACTTTCCACTTGACCAACAGCAACCGAAGAGCGCCTTCAAATTACTGCTGCTGGGCCTTGTGGCGCTGCAGCATTTGGAGATTGGAGCTGGATCCCGCATATTGGCGGCCTTTTTCTTTCCCGGCAAAAGTCACTGACGCCATTATCAGGGAGCTGGTGCACCGTGGACATGAGGTGACCTACATCACACCATTCTCCTTGGCTAAGGAGAACTTGGGCTCGAATTACACAGAAATCCTAATTCCACAATTCAACATTTGGGGCTCAGGTAAGTCAGTTCGTAGAAGAAACTTCAGTTTCAACAATTCCTAATCACTTTTTATGATCATCACTCGCAGTTCTCGGTGTTGTCAAGGCCAAGACAGCACTAGAAATGACGGATCTGAGTACGACGACATTCCTCAGGATGGCATACATCATGGGCTTGGGTAGCACGAACTTTGCGTTCGAGCAGCGGCAAGTCCTTGATTTGATCAATGCCAAGGACAAAGTGGGCAAATATGATCTGCTGTTGGCCGAGCAGTTCTTCAATGAGGGCGCCCTCTTCCTGGGCCATCTCTACAAAATACCAATCATCACCATCACAACCNTGTTGGCCGAGCAGTTCTTCAATGAGGGCGCCCTCTTCCTGGGCCATCTCTACAAAATACCAATCATCACCATCACAACCTTCGGCTTCTCCAACTACCTGAGCTCCCTGACGGGCATTGTCAATCCCTGGTCCTATGTGGCGCACGGATGGAAGCCCTACACAGACCGCATGACGCTCATGGAACGTATTGACAGTGTTTACAGCTGTCTAATGGAGGACTTGATGCGTCAATTTTGGTACTATCCTGGCCAGGATGAGATATTGAGGAAACACTTCTCGAAACAGTTCAAGGAGCTGCCAACCATCAAGCAGCTGGAACGCAATATCTCAGCCATCCTGCTGAACTCTTATATGCCCCTAGAGGCACCAAGGCCCGTTTCGTTCAATATGATTCCCGTGGGTGGACTCCACATAAAGCCAGCGAAGCCATTGCCAGCAAACATTCAAAAGTTCCTGGACGAAGCCACCCATGGAGCCATCTACTTCAGTCTGGGTTAGTAGAACCAGCTTTTTATTAAACTTAAACTTACCTATCACATATTCCCATAGGTTCCCAAGTGCGCAGCGCTGATTTGCCGCCCGAAAAGCTCAAGATATTCCTCAATGTCTTCAGGAGTTTAAAGCAGCGCATCCTGTGGAAGTTCGAGGACGACAAACTGCCGAATCTGCCATCTAATGTGATGGTCCAGAAGTGGATGCCCCAAAACGATATTCTGGCCCATCCCAATGTGAAGGTTTTCATCTCTCACGGCGGCCTCTTTGGCACTCAGGAAGCGGTGTACCACGGAGTGCCCGTTCTCGGAATGCCCGTCTACGCTGATCAGTATCTGAACATCAAAAAGGGCAAAGCGGCTGGTTTTGCTCTAGGCGTGGATTACCGCACTGTCACGGAGGAGGAGCTTCGTTCTTCCCTCACCGAACTGCTGGAGAATCCCAAGTACAGGGATAACATGAAGCTCGCCTCACACATATTCCGTGATCGTCCACTGAGTGCGATGGATACGGCCATGTTCTGGATCGATTATGTTATTGCGCATCGTGGAGCACCGCACATGGTGTCAGAGGGTCTGAATCTGCCCTGGTATCAGTTCTACCTCGTGGACATTATTGGGCTTGTCCTCGTAATTGCTCTATTGCCCATTTTGGCGCTCTTCTTCATTTGTCGGAGCGTTAACTCAGCTAAGAAGCCCAAAGCAAAGGCTAAGCGAAACTAAAAAAGATTTTCATTGATACCTTAAAAATGTTTATTGATAATCAAAAATGTGCTATGATTATGTTAATTAGTTGCAATAAATTGTAAATTTTTTATATCAACCATTAAATAGAATTACTCCTTTTACAAAATATATAGAAATATTCGATACACATAATTAATTAGAGCACAAGATTGAACATAAAATTCCCAATTCGAAATTACCTTTTAGCAGTGCATACTTTTAGGCTGCAAAAAAAAAACAGACTCGATTTGTGAAGTGAGGTAAAATCCGCATCTAAATTTTCACAAAAATCACAAGGGGTAACATCACAATTTTTGTCAAAATCGCGAAAATTTTATAGTTCAAATATTTTAATTCAGATCGATTCTATAGACTTCTACG